>DF358689.1:68451-85628 GCA_000787875.1 Solanum virginianum
ACTTGAATTATTATATTTTAGGATATGAAGTAAACTTTAATTAGTTGTGAACTTTAAGTTGAATATGATTTAGAACTTGGAGTTTATATAATTGTCAAATTGAATTTTAGTACTTTTATACTTAGAAAAAAATATGCCTACTTGAAACTTGAATTATATATTTTAGGGTATGAAGTAAACGTTAATTAGTTGTGAACTCTTAGTTGAATATGATTTAGAACATGGAGTTTATATACTTATTAAGTTGAATTTTAGTACTTTTATACTTAGAAAAATTAAACTTATGCCCATTTGAAACTTGAATTATTATATTTTAGGATATGAAGTAAACTTTAATTAGTTGTGAAGTTTAAGTTGAATATAGTTTAGAAGTTGAAGTTGATATACTTGTTAAAGTGAATTTTAGTACTTTTATACGTGAAGTTTAAGTTGAGTATAATTTAGAAGTTGAAATGTATATACTAGTTAAAGTGAATTTTAATAGTTTTATACTTAAATTCAACTTATGCCAATTTGAAACTTGAATTATTATATTTTAGGATAAAAATTGAATTTAAGTAGTTGTGAACTTATAAGTTGGAATATAATTTATAAGTTGGAATTTATATACTTGTTAAAGTGAAGTTTAGGACTTATAATTTAGAACAATTGAACTTTATATACTTGTAAAACTTGAATTATTAGTACTTTACGATAAAAATGAACATTTGAAGTACTTGAATATACTTGAAGATTGAATATAAATGGATAATCATTTGTGGATATATGACATGTATTGTGAAAATGGTCAGCTGAAATCTACATTTATTGACGGTGTTAGAACTTTCATCGATCATGCAATGACACTTGATAGTTTTACAAGAAATCAATTGATTAGGTGTCCTTGCAGTGCATGTAGGTGCCTAAAATTCTTTAGTCCAAACCAAGTTATTATCCATTTGTATCGTAAGGGATTTAAGCCCAGATATTCCATGTAAGTAGATAACGAAGAAATAGATGGACAAAATGAAGTATTTTATAATATGATGCCAGTACATAAATATAATATGCTTGTACCACATGGTCAGATTAGATTAGAACCTAATAGGAATCAACATGACACCTTTCAACATGATAGAGTTCAGAAAATGATCAATGATGCTTTCGAAGTTCAAGGGGGAATGGAACCTAACCAATTCTTTAATGAAGCTCCAAATGAAGAAGCTAGACACTTCTATGCAGAATTAGAAGAGACTAGTCGTCCATTATGTGAGGGGAGTATCCATTCTCAATTGTCTCTAGCAGTTAGATTAATGAATATTAAATCGAATTATAATGTTCCTAATGCGGCTATGGACTCCTACATAGATCTCTTGGGCGAGTTGGTTGATCCTGAGTTAAGAATACCCAAGAGTTTCTATCAAGCAAAGAGGCTTGTTTCCAAGTTAGGATTGTCACATCATATAATTGATTGTTGTGTTAATGGCTGCATGTTATACTACAAGGATGATAGTGAATTGAAAAATTGTAAGTTTTACGATGATGCTCGTTATAAGAGAAGTCCGGCTGGAAATATGGTTCCAATTAAGACAATGCATTATTGACCTATTATTCCTAGACTAAAGAAGTTGTATGCATCAATGAGGTATACCCCACATATGAGATAACATCGTGAATATAGAAGGCCACCGGGTGTCTTGTCTCATCCATCTGATGGGGAAGCATGGAAGCATTTTAATAATGTGCACCCCGAGTTTGCTAGAGAGCCTAGAAATATTAGATTAGGGCTGTCTGCAGATGGTTTTACACCATTCTCTAATTTTGCCACGCCTTATTCTTGATGGCCGGTATTTCTTACTCCATATAATCTTCCTCCTGAAATGTGCATGACAACTCCATTCATATTTTTAAGTTGTGTCATTCCAGGTCCCCACAATCCAAAAAGTTTAATTGATATCTATCTATAACCATTGATAGATGAGCTTAAACAACTATGGTTTAAAGGTGTACTGACATATGACATATCAACTAAGCAGAATTTTATTATGCATGCTTGTTTAATGTGGACTATTAACGATTTTCCTACATATAGTATATTGTCTGGTTAGATGACTACTGGAAAGCTTGCTTGTCCTTATTGCATGGAGCATAATAAGGCTTTTACATTAAAGCATGACAAGAAAAACAGCTGGTTTAATTGTCATCGTCAATTCTTGCCAATGGACCACGAGTTCAGAAATATGAAGCATGCATTCAGAAAAAACAGGGTTGAGAATGATCCTCCACCTCCATCATTGACAGGCCATCAAATTTGGGAGAAAGTTTCTCATTTGCTTAAAGCTACAAATTGTTCCGTACATGAAAGACTTCCTGGATATGGCGTTGAACGTAACTAGATCAAACAAAGCATATTTTGGAAGTAGCTTTATTGGAAGGATAATCTTTAGCGACACAATCTTGATGTGATACATATTGAGAATTTTCTTTTTTTGACAATTTATTCAACACAGTAATGGATGTCAAGGGGAAGACAAAAGACAACCCAAAAGCTAAACTGAACTTACAAGAATATTACAAGAGGAGGGAATTGTGGCTGTAGGAACTACCAAATGGAAAAATTGTAAAGCCCAAAGCTAGCTTTTCATTCACAATGACTGAGAAGCGCGAAATATGTGTATGGGTGCAAAATTTGAGGATCCCAGAAGGATATGCTTCAAATTTAGGCAAGCGGGCAAATCTGAATGAACGAAAGTTGATAGGTATGAAAAATCATGACTGCCATGTATTCATGAAAACTTTGATTCCTATCGCTTTTCGCAATTTACCTGAAAGGATATGAAAGTCTTATTACAGAGATAAGTCTTTTTTTAAAGATCTATGTTCTGGTCAGTTATCAGACAGTAGTTTAAACAGGATGGAGAAAAATATTCCCATTATTATTACAAAACTGGAGAAAGTCTTTCTATGTGGTTTCTTCAATGTGATGGAGCATCTTTTGATCCATCTTGTGAAAGAAGCCCACCATAGTGGTCATATTCATACACAGAAGATGTATCCAGCTGAAAGGTAATGATTATTCTTACATAAGTAATTAAATTTTTGTATAATCTAATCATTCGTTAATATATTTGCATTCTTACATACATATATACAAAAAAATTGGAAGCTGCAAACGATCAATAAGGCAAAGGGGACAAATTGAAGGATCAATTGTGCAAGTTCATCTTGCTAGAGAAACTGATGATTTCTACCCCTTTTACTTTGGGGATGAAGTCCCTTACAGGAGTAATAGACCAACTCACAATGATGAGGGTGATAGTGATCCTATGTTTCCACCTATTTCGATTTTTAATCAAAGTGGACAAGGATCTAAAAGGCATGAAAGAAGAAGCCTCACTCGTATGGAATACCAATTAGCTACGACCCATATATTGCTTAATTATCCCAAAATTCAACCATATGTTGAGTAAGTGTTAAACTATGTTAAATTTAAATTATAAAGTTAAAATTTAGAACTAACTCACAAAAATATATTTGTCAATAACAGCTTGTTTGTAAACACATGGGGCAACGAAGCTATATATACAAGATTTTCAACATGGATAAAGAGCTATGTAAGTGTGAAAGTTTAAATATATTAAATCGATAAGCATAACGTATTCACTTAATACCTAATTGTATTACCTTTAATACAATTTCTAGGTTAATGATAAATACTCAAACGTCGAACATTCACCATTTGTGAGAGAGATCGCAATCGAGCCTAATTCTCAAGTAGATACACTCCATAAGTACTGTGTCAATGGTTTTAAGTTTCAAACTGAGGAAGTTTCTATGCACAAGAAAACCAATAACAGTGGTGTGTATGTTCAAGGTGATGTCGACAGTAATGGGCACATTATTGAATATTTTGGTGTCATTCAAGAGATTGTTAAACTAAGATATTCAGGCTAGCCTAAGAAAAATTATAACTGTATTGTTCGGTGTAACTGGTTTGATCCATCACAAAGAGGCACAAGGGTGGACCAACAACATAACTTTACTAAAGTTAAACACACCAGATAATACACAAGTTATGAACCTTTTATCATTGCCCAAAATGCTAAGCAAGTCTATTATGCTTCATATCCATTGCTTAGAGATAAGGCTGATTGGTGGGTTGTTATTAAGATAAAGCCTGTGGGAAGAATAGAAATTGAGAATATGTTAGATGTGGCGTACCAAAATGATATCACACTTGTTCAACCACAAGTTGATGTTGAGTTGGAAACCATACTACAACATCCTCGACAAATACTAGAAGAGATTTCTGATAATGAGCTTGTAATACCAAACATTGAGGAATAAGTAACCGAGGATAATATGAATCATTTGAGGAGGAGGAAATAGAGGACAATGAAAATGCCTTAACTAAGGAGTAAGAATTCGTGGATGATGAAAATAAAAGAAGTGAGGAGGAATAGAGCGATATATTATAACTAGCATGTACGTTATTTATTATGCTAACATTAAATTTATTAAAATATTTTTATATAATCAATTATTACTTTACATACAGATGTCATCTGATGGTGATTGTCATAGACCTCGAGATACTCTTGGGGCAAGAGGTTCTAGTTTGGACAAGAACAAAAAGACTAGTACATATATTGATCCTCAGGATATTCCAGGACCTATTTCCACTGCCGCCGATCTCCCCAAGTGTACAACTACTTCTCCTACCATTGAGGTTGTTCCATTTGGAACTATGAATCCACTGACTTACCATAGCCAGTTTCAGAGACCATGCAATTCTTCTTCCTCATTGCATCCTAGGTTCACTTCATATGACCAGGCCATGCAGCTACCCATAGTTATTGTTCGACGACCTCATAGATTATCATCTTCGGGTACTCCATCTCCGAGTGTTCAGTCTCTCTCATCTCAGTCTCCTCACCTATCATCCCTCAGACTTAGAGATTCTAGTGAGGAGGCTATCACTCCTCCATTAACTCAGTATAATGTGCATCCTTCAGCATCAGCTTCACCAACTTCTGCTGCTACTACCGAGGCCAGCACCAGATGTCACACGGTTAGCTCCTGGCCAGCGAGACAAGCTTGGGAGAGTTTTGTTAGTGCGTGATGGAGCCTCATAAGTTGTTCTTTTAATTATTTATTTTTTGCTATATTACTAAATATTCATGAACTAATACCTTTATTATATGTTTTGCAGATGACATCCATCGAAGCCAGCTGCCAACGCCTTACAAGAATGTGTTAGGAGGCTGTTTAATGAGCTATATCACTCCTGGGGAGAGATTCCACACACAATTCGTCAAACAATATTTAATGAGTTTAAGGTATATAATTAGTTTACATATTTATTTTAAGTTAAGTTTATTATTTATAATATAATTTATCTAACTAATTATGTAACACTTTTCTTCTTATTTGTCCAAACTATGTGTACCTAGGACGAAAAGTACAATATATGCATGGAGACCACATTTGAAAGGAAAGCCAGCTCCAGACTATCTAGCTAGCTAAAGAAAGAACGAGATGATGAAAAACCCGAGAAGTGGTTACAACCACACATATATGAGAAGTTGCATCGGTATTGGGACACCAATGAATTTAAAGCCATTTCTGAGCAAGCAAAAAAGGCTAGAGGGAGTCTAAAGGGTGACTCATTGCACACTAGAGGTGCAAAGAGTGTTGGAACTATTTCTCGGGAGATAGTAAGATTTTTAAAATTAAAGTTTAAATTCATAATCTTAAATACATATTTTGATTGAATATTATTTCATTAATTATATTATTAAATTTCACTACTAGGAGCCAGAAATGGGATGACTTCCATTTCAGCATGAGGTTTTCAAGAGAAATCATATTCGAAAGAAGGATAATGAATTAGACTGGGGAGTTCCATTTCAACATGAGCTTTTCAAGAAGAATCATATTAGAAAGAAGGATAATAAGTCAGACCCGGACATGTGGGTCGAGCCGAGGGCCAAACAAGCTTACGTAAGCTTCTTCACACATCTATATATATATATATAGTATTCATTCTAACTCTAAATTATTTCTCTAATATGTAGCAAGAGTACGAGCAATACGTTCGTGAGCTTGGAGATGATGTAGAACTAACGCCTGAGCTGTCCTATCAAATTTGAACTGAGAAAGTAGTTGGTGGGAGCCACAAAGGCTGGATATATGGAATGGGCTCTAGGAATGACATACGATGAATCAAATAAGGTTTACAAGGCATTGGGTTGTCGAGAAGGCCGATGTCCTTGACCAGGCTCAGTTGGCTGTCATGTCTCAGAAAATACAAAAACTTTTAGCTGCATTTGCAGCTTTTAAGGCAAGCAGGGTTGACCAACAAGAAGAATTGATACAAATCAAAGAACAAGTGCTCAACCTCGCACACAGGCCTGTACCTCATCTTCCCGGTCCCGAATATGATAGTGAAGATGACGAGTTTGTTGAGAATAGTCCCTAGGCTCCTTTTAGTTATGTTTTGGATAATTTTATTATCTTTGGACACTTAGGTTATATTTTGGACAATTCAGACTATTTTGATGAACTTTATATTCATTTAAAATATTATAATTGTTGGATTTTATTCATTTGTAATGTTTAATTTTGATTGGTGTTCTGTATTTTGTTGTTGAGCTTGTTGTTGCTGTTGTTGGATAGGTTATTTGTATCAAATTTAAAATATTTTATAATTTGCAGATGGGTAGAAGAAACTACAGGTTTCTGCTATAAAAAAATATGCAGAAAAAGCGACAGACTGCGTCCTTTGTCGGTTGCTTTTTTACAATTTTTTTTTACAAATTTTCCAAAAAGGCGACTGACTATGTCCCTAAGTACGTCATTTTTCTACAATTGTTTATAAAAAAATTTCCAGAAAAGCGACGAACAAGGCCTATAAGTCCGTCGCTTTTTATTGTTTTCAAATAAAGCAACGAACAGGGACCCCGTGCCCATCGCTTCTTTAATTTTTTCCTTAAAATAATTATTTAAATATGTGATGGAAAGGGACCCAATGTTCATTGGTTTTCTTTTAAAAGAAATTGATTAAAAAAGCTATGCCATCCATCGCTTTAATAGGAACGCAGTTCATCGCTTTTGCAAAAGCATCGAGCAAAAAAGCGAGTCGCTTTTCTATTCAATTTTGACCAAAAAAATGACGCAGTCCATTACTTTTGGACATCGTTTTTAGGCAGTTTTTAGTACTGTTCATATGTATATTTATTCTTATGGGATGATAACTTAGCACCGAATAGGAATTGAAGCGTCAGGGCTATCCCTAAGGGTCATCTTCCTTTCTCTTGAACTACGTGCTAGTGTATGTATATGGTAACCATTTTCGAAATGAATGAGTCACAAGGTATGGTTATAATTATTGATATGATATAATATTATATGGAAATCCTTTTGAAATGACTAGGTCGTAAGGAAGGTAGCCATCACACTGAAATGATTGGGTCATAAGGTGTGGTGTAGATTATCTTAGGCAAATAATCTTCTCTCACCCATAGGAGGCTAACATCGAGCAAATTCATATAATAGCACGCATTGGTTTGAGATGTCGATTATGGTCACACCCCCTCTATATCTATGCATTATGGCATTGCATGTATCATGGATTTCATGGCATGTTGTTATATTACACTTCCTTGTCTATATACTTCTTTCTATATATGTGCACTTATCATCTAACACAGAATGCAAGTTTAATAAGTTCATATGCATTGCATGCCTACATACTTAGTACCTTTAAATGTACTATTGCATATTTTTTACCTACATGATCTAACTATATAGGCCGGAGACTATATCCATCCACCATTTGACGGCTAGTCAGATTCATGAAAGTTATTATGGTGAGTCTTATCATCCTAGGACAAGCCATCATCCATCTACTTTTTATATTGCTATCAGTTATGTTATATTAAATTTGAGGGTGAGCTTGGGACATGTCTTGGCCCCCGTCCTATTCTATGACTAGAGGCATTATTGGATAACTTGTAGACCTTTGTACGGATATGTGTTATAAATTGCTATTTGGAGATTATGGTTATGGTTATCTATCGAACATGGGTATTATGATGATCGGTTATGATATGATTTGGAAATGTGAAAGATCCTAAGTCCCATTCTATCCCCATAGAGTAAGTCATACTTATCCACCCCTTAGTTTAAATGTGTTATGAGAATTCGTGTTAATCCATATCCCTATGACATCCCTATAGCGTGAGTTCTACTTTTTCATCCCTTAGAACAATATATTTATTATCCTGTTATGCGCTTCTGAACTGATGATGTGAATTTGGATACTTTGAGGCTTATTTCGGGATCTTGAGTTCTCATTCACCATGTCACTCCTAGATCTTACTTCTGGGTCATGACAAGCTTGCTATCTGAGCACTAGGTTTATAAATGATTCTCCGAGTCCAACATGCCTTGTCAAGCAGAGTCCTATTCATGGATTTGAAGTATACCATACCTATGGGTGGGAGACTATGGCGGTCTAGTAATTGTCTCATTTCTTGATATCTTATATTGTGCTTTTGACCGTGTATTAAGATTTCCTAGCTCTAATGATGTCCTTGCTACGTTATAAAAGATGCCTCCATGAAGAGCTCCCCTACCAAGACTGGCCTGGTTAAAGAGGATTAAGTTCCTCAAGGGCCTATGGAAGAGCTGATCATTAATAGTGAATTTCATACTACTATAACCATGCTTGCCCAAGTGGTGACCACCTAGAATAGGCAAGCTAATCTTCCTCCTCATGATCACACTACGATTGCTAGATTAAGAGATTTTATCCAGATGAATCCTTCGGAGTTTTGTGGATCAAAGGCTGATGAGGATGCTTAAGACTTCATTGATGAAATCTCTAAGGTATTGAATATTATGGGAGTAACTTCTGAGGAGAAAGCTGAGTTAGCTGCTTATCAGTTAAAGGTTATGGCTGAAGTGTAGTACACTCAGTGGTTATGGAGATAGTCTATGGTGCTGGAGTTAATTGAGAATAGTTCAAATTTGCCTTTCTGGATTGCTTCTTCCCTCTTGAACATAGGAAGGCTAAGATGGAAAAAAATTTCAACCTCAAATATGGTGGCACGAATGTGAGAGACTATGCCCTCAAGTTCACAAAGCTGTCCAAGTATGCTCCTATGCTAGTTGCCAACCCCCATGCCTTATGCACAAGTTTATTTCTGGGATCAGTGATTTAGTTGTTAAAGAATGTCGTATGACTATGCTTATTCATGATATGGATATCTCCAGGCTCATGACATATGCTGAACAAATTGAAGGAGAAACGATCAAGGAGAAGAGGGTGAATGATTCTAAGAGGGCCCGTTATGATGGAGGGTTCTCCAACTCTAACGGTGGTTGTTATGGTCACTTTCGACATGCCAAGGTTCTAATGGAAGGTTTGCCAATGCTAGGGTGTCTCCTCCTAACACTAGTTGGAGGTCGGCTATTACTTCCCCGGTGTGATAGGTGTGGAAAGAATCACGTAGGCGCTTGTTAGAAAGAGTTAGTGTGGTGATAGGGGCCAAAGTTGCTGATTATGCTAAGGCTACTCAAAAGGGTCAGGATCAAGCGGCCCAAGGTGATCAAGGCCAACAGAGATCTCCATAAGGTGGTGCCCCTAGAAATAGCAGTTTTATGCTCTACATGCCCGACAAGAAGTAGAGGAGAGTCCAGATGTTGTGACTAGTATGTTAAAAGTCTTTATTGTGATGCTTATGCTTTGCTTAATCCGGGTGAAATTTATCTTTTGTGACTCCTTTTTTGGCTGTTAAGTTTTGTTTGGGCCCTGAAATCTTAAGGAACCTTTTTTTGGTTTGTACTCCTATGGATGAGTCTATTGTTGCCCAAGGAGTCTATCAGGGTTATCCTGTCTCTATTTTGAATAAAGTCCTTTTGTGTGATCTTGTGGAACTTGAGATGTTTGATTTTTAAATTATTCTCGGGATTGATTAGTTTTATGCTTCATATGCCTCTAGAGATTGTGGAACCTAGAAGGTGAGATTCCAATTTTTGGAGGAACTTATTCTTTAATGGTAGAGTAGTGACTCCGCTATTAAAGGTTGATTTATTTCCTACCTCAAGGACCAAAAGATAATTTCTAAGGGGTATATCTATCATATTATGAGGGTTAAAGATGTGGATTATGAGTCATCTACTCTTGAATTGGTTCTGGTGGTGAATGAGTTTCCAGATGTGTTCCCCAAAGATTTGCCTATTATTTCTCCTGAAAGAGAAGTAGACTTTAACATAGATCTTCTCTTGGATACTCAACCTATCTCTATTCCTCCTTATCGTATGGCACCAACTGAGTTGAAAGATCAATTGAAAGACTTGTTGGAGAAAGGGCTCATTAGGCCAAGTATATCACCATGGAGTGTTCTGGTGTTATTTTTAAGAAAGAAAGATGTGGTCTCTTCAGATGTGTATTGACTATAAGCAATTTAATAAGGTAACGATCAATAATAAATAACCGTCGCTAAGGATTGATGACTTGCTTGATCAACTTTAAGGGGCCTCCCATTTCTCTAAGATTGATCTCCATTTCGGTTATCATCAATTGAAGGTTAGGGAGTGTGACATTCCCAAGAGGGTTTCAAAACTAGATATGGGCACTATGAATTTGTAGTGTTTTCATTTGGTTTGACTAATGATCCTGTTGTGTTTTTGGATCTTTTAAATTGGGTGTGTAAGACATTTCTTGATAGTTTTGTGGTCGTCTTCATCAATGATATCCTTATTTACTCCTGAAGTGAGCGGGACCATATTGATCATCTGAGGTTGGTTCTTCAGACCTTAAGGGAGAAATATTGTATGCTAAGTTCAGCAAATGTGAGTTTTGGTTGGGTGAGGTATCTTTTCTTGGTTATATGGTATCCGGTGTTATTATTAAGGTTGACCCAAAGAAGACCAAGGTTGTGAAAAATTGCCCTAGACCATTGACTCCTTCAGATATTAGATATTTTCTTGGATCGACTAGTTATTATAGGAGATTTGTTGAAGGTTTCTCATCCATTGCATCTCTGTTGACCAAGTTGACACAAAAGAAGGCCAAGTTTATATGGTCGGATGAGTGTGAGAAGAGTTTTCAGATGGTGAAAAATCTAGTTACATCGGCACCTATTTTGACTCTATCGGATGGCTTAGATGGGTTTGTGCTGTATTGTGATGCTTCATAGATTGGGTTAGGTTGTGTGTTTATGAAACACAGTAATGCATCAAGACAATTGAAGGTGCATGAGCATAATTACCCGACTCATGATCTCGAGCTCTAGCTGTTGTGGTATTTGCGTTGAAGATTTGGAGACATTATTTGTATGGGGTGCATGTTGATGTTTTTACCGATCACAATAGTTTGAAATGTGTGTTCACCCAAAGGGAGCTTAAATTGAGGTAAAGGAGGTGGTTGAAACTCCTTAAGGACTATGACGTGGGTGTTCAATACCATCCTAGTAAGCCAAATATTGTAGCTGACACTCTTAGTTGGCTATCACTGGGGAGTGTCGCTCATGCTAATGAAGGAAAGAAGTAGTTCATAAAAGATGTTCACCATTTGGCTAGGTTGGGTGTTAGGTCGTGTTACTCTAATAAGGGTGGTATTCATGTTCAGTTTGGAGCTGAATCTTCTATGGTTGTTGATGTCAAGGCTAAACAAAATTTGGACCCGTCATTGATTGAGTTGACGAAGTTGGTTTCCAAAAAAAAGATATTGGTTTTCTTCCAAGGGGGAGATGTTATGTATCGGTATCAAGATCGGTTCTGTGTTCCGAATATTGATAGTCTTAGGGAGGTAATCATGAGTGAAGCCCATAACTCTTATTATTATATTCATCAGGGATCCACCAAAATGTATCCAGATTTGAAGGAAGTATATTGGTGGCATGGTATGAAGAGAGATATAGCCAAGTTTGTATCCGAGTGCCTTACTTGTCAAAAATGAAGGTGTGATAACATGCAAAGTAGAGATGACACCAATATGAGTGGCATGTACCCCTTAAGACCATTCACAACGAGTCAAGAAAAAGATCTCTAAGACCTATAAGCAATGTTCATGAATAAGAAAGCATCAGAGGAGCTTGAGGGTCACCAAAGAAAGGCTTACAATGTGTTGAAGGTCTCTCAGGATGAGAAGAAGGAAGAAAATAGGCCATGTGTGCAAATGGCTACTATTTGAATTCAAGGATTTGAAAAGAAGGCAACCAAATAAGGCCCTTACTCATTAAGGGTAAAATTGTAAAGAAAATGTCTTCTTTTATTTACTTCAAGGATTTGAAAAGAAGGCAACCAAATAAGGCCCTTACTCATTAAGGGTAAAATTGTAAAGAAAATATCTTCTTTTCTTTACTTAGTATGAATAGTCATATTTTAGCATTTGGAAGACTTAGACTATATTGAATATTGAATTCTCAAATTGCAGTATCTTCTTAGTGAGTAATTAGGGTGAACTCTTAGAATTGTTAGTTGACTTGTTGGCTTGATTAATTGAATTATTACCCATTTTTGGTTCTTGGTTTCCTTCAATTGTCTTTCTAGGGTTTTATTTGGATTGTTGAAATCAATTGGGAGGTGAAGGTTTTAGTCCTTTGTTGCCCATAATTTCAACAGTTTGAATTTAATCTAAATATCCTTTTATTTTGTTCTCTTTTCCCTTCCTTTCTTCTTGATCTTATCATTTGGTATCAAGAGCTTAGGTTTAGGTTTGTTTTAACAAATCTAGGTCTTGAAATTTTGATCCACTCAAAAATCCAAAAAAAAAATCCAAAATTATTTTTCATTTGATTTGTTGTTTTTGACACTAGATTCTTATTCACTAGTGTTTTGTTCCTAAATCTCAAATTTCATTCAATTTGGAGTTGTGGAAATGAAGTTACCATTGAAGGGTTTAGAGCACTCAAACTTTCAAATTTTGAAAGTGGGTTCTTTGATTGAGAAGAAATTGAAGGTTAATGATCATTGGGATTTATTCTCTATATCAAGGGGAAGCTAATCCTAAATTTTGAGCCAGGTCCGAGTCGATTTGAAGGTATTTGGATTTAGTGTGTGTTCTAGGTGTTCTTGAAGATCTTCAAGTATTCTTAAAGATCTTCAAGTATTCTTGAAGAAGAAGAAGAAGACCAAATGATATATTTGATCTATTTTTATCAAGTCAAAGTTGCTCAAAGGTATTTGTTCGCCCTTAGTGGAAATTTGAGAAAAAAGTTTTTAAAAAATAATTTCCACATCAGCACCAAACCAGTTCTAAATTGGTGCCAAATCAGTGCTAGTTAGCTTGACATCAACGCTAATCAGTGAGTCAATGCTCCAGCAAGTCCCAGACGCATCATGTGGCGTGTGGGCATAAAATTTTTTCTAAGTGCCCAAAGGACGTAATTCTTTTTTTAAGTTTTTTGTGCTTCAATTCTGCAGCTATTTAGCAAGTAACTAATACATTTAACTACTCGTTAACTAGTTTTAATCATCAAATCAAACTCCTTTCAAGTCATAAACACCTTAAGCCTTCAAAAATTTGTCCAAGTGTCCGAACTCAATTCTTCTTCTTTGTCACTCATTATTTCTCATTCCTTAACTATTTAACAACTAGTTAAAATTTTTAATTACTTATTAACTAGTTTCTAAACATTAAATCATCTCTTTCATTCTTTAGATGAGTTAACAACAAGTAATCTCTTCTACTTTTGTTAGTTTTTTTTGAGTCTGATATTTCTTGTGCCTCTTTCTTCTAGTTTTCTTCTTGTTATTCATGCTCCTAAGCTTTGTTTGAGTCATCCTTCTTTAAAGAGTCATAAGAATCCATGCCACCATAAAGGATAGGTGACATTGAATTTATTGAACGGAGCTAGTTCACTATCAATTTTGAGACTATGCCATAGAAGGTGCATAATTACATACGAGTGACATGAGGCTTTTGTTACTAATCTTGTTTGTTGATTATTATAGGTATCATGTTTACAAGTCCAATTGGGGAAGGTTCAAAGAACAATGGAAATGCTTGCTTACTTCTCCAAACAAATAGCGAAAATAAATGGAAGGCTGATATGGAGGAATGGTTGGAATGGGTGGAGAATGAGAATCGAGAAAAAATAATTCAACCCAAAAATGAGGAGATAAGGAGGTCATCGATGTATTCCACCACCATTACCCCGGAATAAGCCCATAATCTATGTTTTCCTCCATAAAGCCAAACCCGAAGCTACCAAAACTCCACTTTCCAAATGAACTGCAATCCAAATCATCCAAGATAAGCTTCATCACCTCCACCGAATGCACCACAAATTCCCTACCTAGACTACCAATACCAAAATCTCCTCTATAATGAAATGCATGGAGATCTCAACAATGATGAATTTCGGGAGCATGGAGGTAGGGATACCTATGAAGTAAAAAAGGGGGGAGTTCAACCTCGAGACTTGGGGTGGGATCATGGCATAGGAAGCCGAGATTATAGGCACAAAGGAGATAGAGTGGGGAATAAAGGAGATAGGATGAGATATAGAGGAGGTAGGATGGGAAATAGAGAAAATAGGTTTAAGGAGAGGAATGATCAAGATAGAGGCAAGGGAGATGCTTTGGAAAATGAAGAAGAAAGGTTGGATGAGAGGGTCAATTTTTCTTGCTTCACGGGGAAAGGAAAATCTTTGTTTGATAATGATGAAGACTTGAAGGTGAATTCTAATCTATCATGTATTGTGAGAAGAATTATAGGAGCCCTTGCCAAAGAAGAGCTTGATCAAAGGGAGAATCTATTTTATATTAGTTGCAAAATTCAAGATAAAGTGTGTTCTTTAATCATTGATAGTGGAAGTTGTACTAATATGGTGAGTAGTTCTTTGGTGGAACATATGGGAATTCCAACAACAAAGCATCCAAACCCTTACAAGCTATAATGGCTCAATGAGAGTGGAGAAATGAGGTCCCTCAAATAAGAAAGCATTCGATTTATTGTGGGTAAGTACAATGATGAATTGACTTATGATGTACCTGTAACACCCCACACTTTATGATACTAGTACCATATGAATGAAATACGATATGGATAAATTTACTTAGTTTGAATTTTCTAGCTAAACGGAGAAGAGGCCCCTTTCATTTTGTGATCTACTTTGGCCCAAATGTGAAGTCCAAGCTGCAGCCCATTCCACTTGGTAGCATGAGTAAAGACTTGGTCAAAATGCTACAGTAAAGTCATCCAAAATATCCCTTAAACAAGGAAGTGGAAGCTGCTTTAGTCACTTTCATCTTTAAATAATTTCAGCTTTCTCCTAAAAGCTATCATCTTCTCTCTACTTCACCTCACAAGAAAACTCTCCAGAATTCTTGAAGAAACTTGGGACTTTCTCTAAAAGCTATCATCTTCTCTCTACTTTACCTCACAAGAAAAACTCCCTAGAATTCTTGAAGAAACCTTGGATCTTGAAGGCTAAGGTAAGTGGAATTATCCATGTAATTGTTATACTTATTCCATGAAAAACAAGATCTATATGTTAGTATGTTTGGTGCTGGAAAATCTGGACAGATTGTGTTCTAAAGATTGTTGTACACTTTTCTTGTTAATTAAGAGGTTATCTCTTCTTGGTTGCCTATATTCTGAAGTAAGACATATGTATTTAACAAAGGTTGGGTTGTTTGTGATGTAACTAGGCTGTTTCACCACTGTTACAGTTCACGGGGATGGATTCTTGTAGGACGGCTTAGTTGTACTCTTAAAAGAAACTTGTGAGCTGAAAATTGGGAATTATTGTGTCATGACGTTCATTTGATTTGGGAGTATTTGTGGACTGTTATAATACTTGTTTTAAGGGTAAAAAGTCATGGAAACAGTTTGGTTAAAGTTGGAAAGGTTTGGAACTATCGATGTTGAAACGTAGTTAAAGGATGTAACATTATGCTGCCCATATGTATGTTGTGTAGAGTGGTTGTGTGTTCTATTTTGTGGGCTGTTATAAGGCTGTTAAGGCACTTAAATGGGCTGTAAGGTAATATCGAGGTCGTGCAGCGAGGTATATAAGGCTACTTGATTCCGTAATATTTGGCATGAAACATAGATCCCTCATTGGTATATGAAGGCACTTACCAACTCCTACTCAACTGTTAATTGTGTCTCAACTCTTTCATATGTTCATATGCTTCCATATATAGTCACCTTCAAATATACATATATACTTGAGATAGGTAGAATCATCCTAGCAAATAAAGTACATGTGTTGTTCTACCTCTTATGCATTTCATTAATTATATAACATACTCTTTCTATTGTCATATTGTCTTGTATGGTTATTTGCATGTCACATGCTGCCTATACAGTTCTATAGCTCCAATATTATGACCACCAAAAGATCATCTCAAAGGTAATTGAAAGGTAAAGTATATTGCTTATAGATAGGTGGTAGCCCGAGGGGGTGAGAGAGTCACCTAGCCAGGGTCGATCCTATCATGGAGGGTAGCCGGAAGGGGCTAGAACACTAGCTTAGCATAGGGATGAACTCAATACAGTTTACCCCTAATTAGCTGGGTCTTTTATAGTATATGCTATGCACAAATTTTACAGATTTTATCGTAAAGGTGGAGTGATATAAAAAATATAAAGTACATGATCCCACAATATAATAAAAAGTGGTCTCTTATCCTATACATTGCATGGTTTTTTTTGAGTTGTTATCTTATATACAGTATTTCCTGCCTTACATACTCAGTACATTATTTTGTACTGACGTCCCTTATGGGGGACCTACATTTCATGCTGCAGGTACAGGGGTTAGTAGATCTCCTCAGTAAGAGTATAGGACATCCAGCTGCTAATATGAAGCTCTAGGTTGCTTCGGAGCTTTATGTGTCTAGAGCTGTATTTGTATAATGTATAACTGGTCGAGGTGGGGCTTGTCCTGATCCTTATCTGATTTGTTCCTTATTTAGAGGCTTTGTAGACTATGAAAATTAAAGTGTATAATGTATAACTGGTCGAGGTGGGGCTTGTCCTGATCCTTATCTGATTTGTTCCTTATGTAGAGGCTTTGTAGACTATGAAAATTAAAGTGTGGTTATGGTTTGTACTTTAGAGAATGAGGCCTCAACGGCCTACTCATTTGCATTTCATTTTGGGCTTGTCATTACTGTTTTCTTCCATAAAGGCATGTTGAACGTAGAGATCTCTTATAAAATGTATAGATCGCATC
>DF358689.1:94672-109564 GCA_000787875.1 Solanum virginianum
TGGTCACTTTTGGAAACGTCTATGGGGTACATTTGGTATCAAACTTATGTTCTCTACTTCTTGCCACCCTCAAATGATGGACAAATTAAAGTAGTCAATAGGACTCTTGGAAGTGTGCTTCGGTGCATGATTAGAGGAACCCCAACTATTTGGGAAGACTGTTTACCCATGATTGGATTTGCATATAATCGGTCATTCCACTCCTCTATTGGAATGTCACCATTTGAGGTATGTTACGGTTTAAACCTTTGTTTTCATAGCTATGACTCCATTATCTTGTAATGTTGTTTTGAGCCTAGATGCCAAGCAAAGGGCAAAGGAGATGATGAGCATTCATGCCAAGGTTAAAGAGGCCATTGAAAAGAATAATTCTAAGGTGGCTATTTGAAAGAATTGGGAGAGAAAGAAGTTATCTTCAACCCAAATGATTAGGTGTAGATACATTTTTGAAAAGTGAGATTTCTACATGTTTGAAAAGGAAAGCTAAGCCCAAGAGAAGATGGATATTTCAAAGTACTCAAGAGAATCAATGACAATGCCCACATGATTGACTTGCCAAGTGAGTATAATGTTTATAATATTTTCAATGTTAGTGATTTATGTCCTTGTGTTGTAGGTGAATCTTTGGATTCGAGGACGAATCCTTTTCAAGAAGGGGAGGATGATAACATGCAAAGTAAAGATGGTACCAACATAAGTGGCATGCACCCCTCAAGACCATATACCCGGAGTCAAGCAAAAGATCTCCAAGACCTACAAGCAATTTTCATGAACAAGGAAGCATTAGAGGAGCTTGAGGGTCACCAAAGAAAGGTTACAATGTGTGGAAGGTCTCTCAAGGTGAGAAGAAGGAAAAAAAGAGGTTATGTGTGCAAATAACTACTATTTGAATTCAAGGATTTGAAAAGAAGGCACCAAACAAGGCCCTCACTCATTAAGGATAAAATTGTAAAGAAAATATCTTATTTTATTTACTTAGTATAAATAGTCATATTTTACCATTGGGAAGACTTCTACTATGTTGAATATTAAATTCTCAAATTGTAGTATCTTCTTAGTGAGTAATTAGTGAGTACTTATGGTGAACTCTTAGAATTTTTAGTTGACTTGTTGGCTTGATTAATTGAAGTTTTACCCATTTGTGGTTCTTAGTTTCCTTTATTTGTCTTTCTAGGGTTTTATTTGGGTTGTTGAAATCAATTGGGAGGTGAGGGTTTTAGTCCCTTATTGTCAATAATATCAATAGTTTGAATTTAATCTGCATATACTTTTATTTTGTTCTCTTTTCCCTTTCTTTCTTGTTTGATCTTTATCAAGGTGGAGCATCAAAGGCCCAATAGTTCTGCTCAAGATATTGAGATTCTTACTTGAAAGTGGGAAGATGTGAACATGGATTTTATGGTTGCTTTGCCCTGAACCTGAAAGTAATTTGATTCAATTTGGGTTATTGTTGATCGGATGATTGAATTAGCTCATTTCCTGTAAGCCAAGACTACCTTCAATCCCGAAGATTATGCAAGGTTGTATATCCAAGAGTTGGTGAGGTTGCATGGTGTGCCTAGGTCTATCATATTGGATCGTGGCACCCAGGGTACCTCTCACTTTTGGAGAATGTTTCAAAGAGGACATGGCACCAAGATGATGTTCAGTACCAGTTTTCATCCTCAATCCGATGGACAAGTCGAAAGACAATTCAAACCTTAGAAGACATGTTGAGGACTTATGTATTGGAATTCAAGGGTAATAAGGATGATCATCTACCACTTATCGAGTTTGCCTACAACAATAACTTTTATTCTACCATTGGTATGGAGTCGTTTGAGGCTTGATTGGCCTATATTTGGTGTTAGCGGCTATGGAGAAGGTGAAGTTAATTAGGGAGAGGTCGAAAACGACTCAAACTCACTAATTTTTCATATTCAAATGTTAAGAAGAAGGATCTTGAATTTCATGTGGGTAATTGGGTGTATGTGCAGGTCTCACCAATGAAGGGTATAATGTGATTTGGTAAGAAGGGCAAGTTAAGCCCCAGTATGTAGGCCCTTATTAGATTGTTGAGCAGATTGGGAATGTGGCCTATAGATTGGGCTTGCCTTCGAATTTGAGTTCTACTCACTCGGTTTTCCATGTGCCCATGTTGAGGAAATTGATTGGCGATCCTAGTGTAATTGTGCCTTTGGAAGGTGTGTAGGTTGAGGAGAACTTTTCTTATTAGGAAGTTCCAGTTGAAATCTTGGATGGCATGTAAAGCGGCTTCCCAACAAGGATGTGGATTCGGTTAGGGTGCTTTGGAGAAATCAACATGTGGAGAGTTCTACATGCAAGGCGAAGTTGGACATAATGAATGATATCCCCATCTTGTCCAATCTACTCAACCCTACAGTATTAGGTTCTTCCTTTTCCAAGTCATCCTAATTCTTTTACTTTTGAGTTTCATGACATGATATGAATACACGTGCACAAAAATGATCTAAAGATGTTTGAATGATTTAAAGATATTTTGATATAAGTTTTAATGATTTTATGATTTTCAAATAATGAAATATACATGCATCCTTGTGTTTGGATGTTTCATGTTCAAGTCAAGCTTTTCAAGCCTTGTTCTAGCACATTCAAGGACAACTGTTCCCAATGGGGAGATGATGTAAGGGCCTGAACATTGTATAGCCTTCATGGTGCATGTAATTTGGTTTTGGAAAGTTTTTTTACCAAGGTGACACCATATAGGCACCTTCACAGGCCGTGGGACTGAGAACGGGCCGTGTGGAGGAGCCTTGAGGTGGCCCTTGGCCTTGTGTGTAGAGTATTGGCCTTATGTTGGAGTTCGAGAGCAAGGCATGCACCACATAAACCCCTCACGGTTCTTGGGGCACTTTACTGGCCATGTGGTGTCTTATGTTAGTAGCCTTTTCCTTGAACACCACATTTTAGCCAAGGCACATCACACATGAACCCTTCACAAGTTGTGTAATTCCTTCTTGGGTCTTATGGCCCTCTGTATGGGTATTGGTGTGAAAATTTTCTAAGTATGAAATCATCATCTTGGAACTTCGTTAGGGAGATTTTGGTTAAGTGATGCATCATAGAAGTCCACATGGTCCATGTGCCTTTGGACAATCTGTATGATCTCCATATGAGAGTCTTGACAATATTTTATCATCCATTTCATTAATGGCCTTTTTATGATTTTGTCTATTCCTAGGGGTCATTTATAACTATCTAACCTATCCTAAATCTCTCAAAAGGCCTATACTATTCCATTCTCATTTAAATTCAATTCAACACTTAGAATTATTCAAACTCTCTCATAAGAAGTCCTCCCGAGTGAACTAGTGAATGCTTAGCTTGGAGATTAAGGAAAAGCTCTCTTCTTCATCAAATTCTTCTTGTTTCTTCTTGGTTAGCTGAGGTATGTTGGATTGATTCATGGTCCCTTTCAACCACGAAGACTCAAAACTCTTTTACACTTGATTTTATGAAATTGAGCTTTCTTTAACTATGGGTTTTTATGATTATTGTTTATTCAATTCAATTGAGATATGGACTATGTTTTATTATTGATTTTAAAGTGACTTAATCCCTAATATGTGGAATTGTATGAATATTATGAAAATCTGAATATACATTGTCCATTTAAAGTTAGATCTAAGCCTGAGTAATCTAAATTATGATTCAAATGTAGATTTACTTAAATTTCATATTCTATTTTTGATTGAAGTTTGATTCTCTATTGCCCATGCTATTATCACATCATCCATCACATATGCATACATGACAATTGGTTTTTATGAAAATGATTTAATGAGTTAAGCTCACACATGTTTATGCAAAAATGATTCGGTGAGTTAAGCTCACATATGTTTATGAAAATGATTCAGTGGGTTACACATATGGTTATTACAAGACTTAAATGTCTATGATATCGAGTATTTACACCATATTGTATATATGTGAATGAGTTATTCATATGAATGAAAGTATGAATTGAATTATGATTTGGCTTTTTAGCCCAAATGTGCATGATTATGAAGAATGTTTAGCTTTTAAGACTAAGTATGCATTGTAATGATTTGAATTGACATGAGCCTCTTTTTAGCATTCATATGTATGTGTATTCTTGTGGGATGATGACTTATCACTGAATGGGAGTGGAGGCGTCAAGTCTATCCCTAAGGATCCTCTTCCTTTCTCTTGAACTATGTGCCAATATAGGTATATGGTAACCATTTCTGAAATAACCAAGTCGTATGGTATGGTTACAATTATTGATATGATATGGAAATCCTTTCAAAATGACCAAGTTTTAAGGAAGGTGGCCATCACACTAAAATGATCGGGTCGTAAGGTATGTGTAGATTACCTTTGGCAAGTAATCTTCTCTCACCCGATGGGAGGCTAACATCATGCAAATTCATATAATAGCTTGCATGAGTTTTAGATATCGGTTATGGTGACATCTCCTTTATATGTACGCATTATGGTATTGTATGCATCATAGATTTTATGGCATTTTGTTATATTACACCACTTTGTCTATATACTTCTTTCTATATATGTGCCCTTGTCATCTAACATTAAATGCAGGTTTAATAAGTTTATATGTATTGCATGCCCACATACTTAGTACATTCAAACGTACTATTACATACTTTTTGCCTACATGATCTAACCATTTAGCAGCCAGAGACTATATCCATCCACCTTTTCACAGCTAGTCAGATTCATGAAAGTTATTGTAGTGAGTCTTACCATCCAAGAACAAGCTATCATCCATCTACCTTTTATGTTTCTATCAGTTATGTTATATTCATTTTGAGGGTGAGCACACGGACATATCTTGGCCCCCGTCCCATTTTATGACTAGATGCAATGTTGGAAACATGTAGACTCTTGTACGAATATGTGTTATTAATTGCTATTTGAAAATTATGGTTATGGTTATCTATCGAATATGGGTATTATGATGATTGGTTATAATATAATTTGGAAATTTGGAAGATCCTAAGTTCCTTCACAGGCCGTGGGACTGAGAACGGGCCGTGTGGAGGAGCAGTTTACATTTGTTATGTGTTTTGTGAATTCATGCTAATCCCAATCCTTATGACATCCCCATAGCACGAGTCCTACTTTTATGTCCCTTAGAACTATGTATTTATTATCCAGTTATGCACTTCTAAATTGCTGATGTGAATTTTGATACTTTGAGGCTTGTTTGGGGACTCTCGAGTTCCTATTTGCCATGTCACTCCTAGACCATAGGTCCGAGTCATGACAATCCTAGAAATGAGCACTAGGTTTATAAATGATCCTTGGAGTCGAACATGCTGCATCAAGTAGAGTCCTATTTCATAGGTGTGAAGTGTCTTATACCTATGAGTGGGAGGCTATGATGGCATTTAAGGAATTGTCTCACTTCTTCATCTCTTATGTCGTGCTTTAGACCGTGTATTAAAATTTTCTAACTCTAGTGATGCCCTTGCTATGTTACAAAAGATGCCTCCACGAAGAGCTCCCCTACCAAGACCAGCCAATGAGGACCAATTTTCACAAGGGATGGAAGAGCCGATCACTAATGGTGAACTCTGTACTGCCATTGCCATGCTTGCCCAAGTGGTGACCACCCAGACTAGATAGACTAATCTTCCTCTTTGTGATCCCTCTTCGACTGCTAGAGTGAGAGATTTTACCCGGATGAATCCCTCGAATTTTTATGGATCAAAGGCTAGTGAGAATGCTCAAGACTTCATTGATGAGCTCTCTAAGGTGTTGATAGTTATGAGAATGACTTCTTAGGTGAAAGCTGAGTTAGTTGCTTATCATTTAAAGGATGTGGCTCAAGTGAGGTACTCCCAGAGGTTGATGGAGAGAGTTTTTGGTTTTGGAGTTAATTGGGATGAGTTCAAATTTACCTTTCTAGATCGCTTCTTCCCTCTTGAACCTAGGAGGCTAAGATGGCAGAATCTATCAACCTCAAATAGGGTGGCATGAGTGTGAGGGACTATTTCCTGAAGTTTATAAAGCTCTTCAAGTATGCCCCTATGCTAATGGCTAACCCCCATGCAAGAATGCACAAGTTTATTTTTGGGATCTCTGCTTTGGTTGTGAAAGAATGTCATATGAATATACTTATACATGATAAGGACATCTCCAAGCTCATGACATAGGTTGAACAAACTAAAGGAGAAAAACTCAAGGAGAAGAGGGTATATGATTCTAAGAGGGCCTGTTATGATGGTGTATTCTCTAACTCCAAGAATGGTGGTTATGGTCACTTTCAACAGGGCCTAGGTTGTAATGGAAGGTTTGCCAATGCTAGGGTGCCTCCTCCCAGGGCACTAGTTGGAGGTCGTCATTATTTCCTCAGGGTGACAAGTGTGGAAATAATCACATGGTTGCTTGTTAAAAAGAGTTGGATGCATGCTACGAGTTTGATAACAGGGGCCACAAAGTTGTGATCATCCTAAGGCTGCCCAGAAGAGTGAGGGTCAAGTAGCCCAAGGTGATCATGTCCAACATAGAGCTCTATAAGGTGGTTTCACCAGAAATAACAATCTCTATTCTCTATATGCTCGATAGGAAGTAGAGAAGATTTTGAATGTTATGACTGGTGTGTTAAAAAGTACTTGATTTTGATGCTTATGCTTTGCTTGATCCGAGTAAAAATTTATCTTTTGTGACTTCTCCTTTGGCTATTAATTAGTTTGGTAGGAGCCCTAAAATCTTAAGGGACCCCTTTTTCGATTTATACTCCCGTGGTGAGTCTATTGTTGCCCAATGAGTTTATGGGGGTTTTGTTGTCTTTGGTATACCTAAAGTCCTTCAGTGTGATCTTGTGGAACTAGAGTTGTTTGATTTTGATACTATTCTAGCATGGATTGGTTGCATGCTTCATATGCCTCTATATATTGTAGAACCTAGAAGGTCTGATTACAATTTTCAGATGAACCTATTCTTGAATGGAAGGGTAGTGGTCCTATTATTAAAAGTTTATTTCCTACCTTAAGGCTCGAAAGATGATTTCTAAGGCCTGTATCTATCATATTGTAAAGGTTAAAGATGTGGAGTCTGAGTCATCTACTCTTAATCAGTTCTGGTGGTGAATGAGTTTCGAAATGTGTTCCTCTAAGATTTTCCCAGTATTCCTTTTGAAAGGGAAGTAGACTTTGACATAGATCTTATCTCGGATACTTAACCTATCTCTATTCCTCCTTATTATATGGCACCGACAGAGTTGAAGCAGTTGAAAGATCAATTGAATGACTTGTTGGAGAAAGGCTTTATTTTGCAAAGTATATCGCCATGAGGTGCTCTAATATTATTTTTAAGAAAGAAAGATAGGTCTCTTTGGTTGTATGCTGACTACAGGAAATTGAATAAGGTAACCACCAAGAATAAATACGTATTGCCAAGTATCAACGAGTTGTTTGATCAACTTCAAAGGGCCACCTATTTCTCAAAGATTGACCTCCTTTCCAGTTATCATTAACTAAAGGTTAGGGAGTGTGACATTCTGAAGATGGCTTTCCAAACTAGATATGGGCCCTTTAAATTTGTGGTGATTTCATTTGGTTTGACTAATCTCTTTCCGTGTTTATGGATCTGATGAATTGGGTGTTCAAGCCATTTCTTGATAGCTTTGTGGATGTCTTCATCGATAATATCCTTATTTACTCCCGAAGTAAGCGAGAGCATATGGATTATTTGAGGTTGGTTCTTCAGACCTTGAGGGAGAAACAGCTATATGCTAAGTTAAGAAAATGTGCTTTTGGTTGGGTGAAGTAGCTTTTCTTGGTCATGTGGTATCTGGTGATGGTATTAAGGTTGACCTAAAGAAGTCCTAGGCCGTGAAAAATTGGCCTAGACCATTGACTCCTTTGGATATTCAGAGTTTTCTCAGATTGGCTGGTTATTATAGGAGATTTATTGAAGGTTTCTCATCCATTGCATCTCCATTGACCAAGTTGACTCAAAATAAGGCCATGTTTGTATGGTCGGATGAGTGTGAGAAGAGTTTTTAGATTTTGAAAGATAGACTTACATCAGCTCCTATTTTGACTCTACCGGATGTCTTAGATGGGTTTATGGCGTATTGTGATGCTTCTCAGATTAGGTTGGGTTGTATGCTTATGCAATCTCAACATCAAATTATAGGTACATAGCGTAGTATCTGACAACACCTCTAAACATGAATAGGATAGGGGCCAAGATATGTTCAAGGCTCACCCCTAAACTAGAAAGTAAAGTGGAATAAGGTCTCAACTTAAATAAGATAGAAACTGGGTATCGTCCCCGAACTAGAGGACTCGCCAACTTTCTTCTTTCAATGATCCAAAGGTAACTACATGGAGGATATCGATGAGCGGGGGTCCCTACATGGTGAAATCATGTAGGCATGTATGCATTAGTACTTGTAATGTACTAAGTATATGGGGTGCAATACAACAAGGGAAGCAAGCCATAGTAATTGAAATGCATAAACATAATCAAAGATGTAAGCTCAATATGACATGAATGATCAATGCTTAAGGTAAACATAGATGGAGGTAATCGTACTTATAGCTCATAAAAAACATAATAAAGTGGCGTGAGTAGCTCATCCATATACCTTGTACTATAGTGTGAGGAATATTGCATAGGTCATAATAATAAAGAACCATCATAAATCATCATAAGATAATATCTTGGGGACATGAGGGGGATATGAGTACATATACGGAAAACCATGGATTAAGAATGACATATACCATACAGCTTTGGGGAGCTCATAAAAGATAGTGAGAAATACAAGGTGTCATACATAACTAAAGTATTAATATTCTTGGGTGAAAATACATTACTTTACATTAAACACTATTTTATTATGCAATAATAACTAAAGTATTAATATTCTTGGGTGAAAATACATTACTTTACATTAAACACTATTTTATTATACAAGGAACATTGACAATTATAATGGAGAGCACCTTAAACACTTGTAAAGTCATCATGTACCTTTAGGGGAAAATACCATTTGAACGTGAGAAACAATGAATCATAGGAAACTTAAATCATCTTTAGACATAACATAAAGGGACTATTTAATCATCACAAGAGGGACAACTTAGAACCATAAGGAGAAATTGAACATATGTGAGAGCAAGCTTTAACAGACATAAACCATGTGAGCTAAGCCATGGAGTACCAATGTTTTCCCTACACCTAAGGAAAGGGGGAAGTCACTTGCCAAGGCAACCTCCTAAGATGCCTAAGTGGATCCACAAAAGCTTTGCTATTAAGCAACCTCTACTATCGGTTGGTCTAGAAATCAACCTCTACCAGCGGGTGATTCTTATTTCCTACGGTGACATGTAGTCATGTGACAATGGGATTCTTCTAATGGTTGCCTCTTCTTATGGGGAGCTTCCATGAAACATCCCAAAAATTACCTGAAAATATGCCTAGGAAATTCCCATAATCGTAATTTCTATATATGTCAAAATTTGTGCATGATATCAAAAATTCGACTTCATATTATTGATCGGGGAGCAAAATTGAGTGGAAAATGAGTATAAACTAAATTTTAGAACACCCATAGCGAAAAATAAATTTCACCAACTTTGCAATTTTAGTGAGGGTCCCCCACACCTCCACGACATGGACCCATCACAGAGATGTGTATTTTGCTACCAGTTTTACTATTCAGCCTTATGCTTTGGGGTCTTGAGCCTAAGACTTCCTATGCGTAAAAACACATAATACTTAGTCATTTTTCAAACCCATATCATTCATGACATTCTCCAAAACCCTCTCTAACACTTAGCCAATATTTCATCCAAAATCAAGTATCCCAAACTGATTTATGCATCTCAAGAAATTCATTCAAGCTTCAAGTTCTCATTCAAATCTTCTTCAAGAAAATCTTCAAAATTTGAGGTATGTGGGTTTCAACCATTACCCCTTTCACTCTTGGTGCCCAACCTTCTTTTTCAAGTAAATTGCATGTTTTCAAGTTGATTTATCTATGAGTATTCTCATTATGAATTTAATTATGAACTATGTTGGGGTTTCATAAAATGTTGATTATTTAAGCATGTTTTGAGCTATGAATCTATGATCCATTATGAGATTTGATGAGGGGTTTCAATGTATCTTGCATGAGGGTATCACAAAGTGTTGGTAGGTTGATTTATACTAAGTTTTCTCACCTGGTTTCACTCTTGAATTGCATGATTTTGAAATAGCATTATACACCCACCAAGTGTTTGATAAAATGTCCGGTTATGGATTCTTGAGTCATTGATGATCTATTGTATGACTTATGAGTCAACTGACTTTATGATGATGAAAGTAATGTTTGTATGTGATTATTTCATGAAAAGTATCTATAGTATTTCAAGTTGACCGCACGTTGTTGAGGGGGTGATATGCCTCAATCACCTTGTTTGAGGGTGCTATGCCTGTACTACAATGTTGAGTGGTATATACCTTTGCCACCTTGTCGGTACTATGCTCGTACTACCATGTTGAGGATTATATACCTTGGCTACCTTGTCATAGGTGCTAGGTCTGTACTACCATATTGAGGGGTATATACATCGGCCACCTTGCCAGGGGGTGCTATGACCGTACTACCATGTTGAGGGGTATACACCTTGGCCACCTTGTCGGGGGGTGCTATGCCTGAAGTACCAATTGAGAGGTAGATACCTCAATCGCATTCCAAGGGGGCGATATGCCTTGGATTCAGGTACTAGTTGCTTGGTCTATAATGATGGTCTCTTCCTACACATGTGATATGTTTTATATAAGAATAATTTACTTCAAGCATTGATCATGCATGCCATATTGCTATTATACTTAGCCATTGCTTATGTATATGCATTTTGGTTATATTGCCTATCTATTGTTGTATTGCATCCTACATACATAGTACATTTAGAAGTACTAACGAATACTCTATGCTTACATGATGTTATCATGTAGGAACCGGATCCTCTCACAATAATCCTCCCCCCGCCTAGTTGGTCATCTTTAAAATAAGCTATTGGTAAGTCCTCAAGTTTGGGGACACTAGCTTTGCACTCTTACTTCGGTTATCTCTTTATATTGAACCTTGATACTAAAATGGTCAGACCGAAAAGTTGTCTTGGCCCTCGCCCACTATATATTAGAAGTGTTGTTGGACAAGTGATGTAATTATGCTTTGAGATTTGACTCTATGGTTTATGCTATTAATGACTTTCCTTAGTCCCTTTATCCTTGTTTATTCTCTCTTGTTGTTGTTTAACTACTTCTGCAATCAAGGATGTGTAAATAATATACTAAGAGGCTTGTTTGGGGTCCCTTTCGGGTTCCCATTCGCCGTGTCACGTCTAGGCCCTATGGTTGAGTCGTGAAAAACATGGTATCAGAGCACTAGGTTGTTAAATGATCTTTTGCACCCAATACACCGCATCAATTAGAGTCTTATTCATAATTGTGAAGTGCACCACAACTATGAGTAAGAGCCTATGAGGCATTTTAGAAAATGTTGCCCTTCTTCATGATCTATGTCATGTTATAGGAGTTAAGGTAAGGCTTTCCCCTAACGAATGTTGTTTGCATGCTAGATCATGCCTTATCTAAAATGAAGAAGAGCCTGCACTCCTGAGGAGCAACCGACCCCTATTTCTCCTTGAGCTCCTCATGATGGAGGAGCGGCTCATGAAGAATTTTCGGATGCTATTCCATGCTAGCCCATGCCATTACTAATCAAATCAACCAAGGGGTCCAAGCTCCTCGTGCTCCTACTCCGGCTTCTAGGGTGAGGGATTTCACAAGAATGAAACAATCAGAGTTCTATGGGTCTAAAGTGGATGAGGATCCTCAAGAATTTATTGATAAGGTGTACAATGTGTTGTCTATTATGGGTGTTAGATCAGATAAGAAAGTGGAGTTGGCGCCCTACCAACTCAAGGGGGGGGCCCAAATATGGTTTACTCAATGGAAGGAGGAGAAGGGGAATAACAATGTGATCCTTTGGGAGGAGTTTAAGGCAGCATTTCTCAATAGGTTCTTCCTCCTTATGCTAAGGGAGGACAAAATGATGGAACTCATGAATCTAAAGAAAGGGTCGATGAGTGTGAGGGAGTATGCCCTCAAGTTCAACCAACTCTCTAAATATGCTCTAGAATTGGTGGCCGAGCCAAGGTCTAGAATGAACAAGTTTATGATGGGTGTATTCGATTTGGTGAATGAGGAGTGTGGTGCCACTATGTTGATAAGTAATATGGACTTGTCCCGCCTCATAACTTATGCCGAATAATTGGAGGGGAAAAGTTGAGAAAGAGGAGAATGGTTGAGGCAAAGAAGGCTTGTTTTGAAGGTAGATTCCAAGGTCCCAAGGGTGGCTGGTTTCATCGAGGCCAAGGGCCTTCCAATGCTCCTAATAGAAGGTTTGCTAATGACAACTCAAGGGTCCAAGGTAGTGGTGGTGTGGTGCCTAATCCTATATTACCAAGATGTTGTAGAGGCATGATGGCCCATGTTTGAGGAACACCAATGCTTGCTATAGTTATTGAGAATTGGGTCACAAGATAATTGATTGTCCTCATAGTAGTAAAGAGGGTGGAGATAGTCATACACAAGGTCAAGGTGCAAATGCGGGTCCTAGAGGAAGGGGAAGTCAACAACGTGGTTCCCCAAGGCACAATCCATTTTATGCTCTTCAAGGGAGACAAGGGGTTAATGAGGTGCCCGATGTCATCACCAGTATGTTAAAAGCCTTTGATTTTTATGTGTATGCATTGATAGACCTGGGTGTCATTCTTCCTTTTGTTACTCCTTTTGTTAGCAAAAGGTTTCATGTTAAACCTAAGTTGTTATATAAGCCATAGGAGGTGTCTACTCACATTGGTGCCTTCATTATTGTAGAAGGGTCTATAGAAATCATCCCGTTTTCATTTTGCATAAAATATTACCTTGTGATTTTGTTGAGTTTGATATGGTGGATTTTGATGTCATTCTTGGGATGGATTGGTTGCATGCATATTATTGCTCTATTAATTTTAGAACCCAAGGGTCAAATTCCAATTCCCTAATTAACCCATCCTTGAGTAGGAGAGTCATGATGTTTTGGTCAAGGGTAGATTCATTTAATTCTTGCATTAAAGCTCAAAATTTGATTTCTAAGGGATGTCTCTATCATCTTGTGAGGGTTAGGGATGTTGAGTCCAAAGTCCTTCCTATAGAGTCAGTTCCGGTGGTTAATGAGATCCTTGATGTCTTTCCTAGTAAGCTTTTCGGTGTTTCTCCTGAAAGGGAAATAGATTTTGGCATAGACCTCCTTCCTAATACTCAACCCTTTTCTATTCCCCCTTACCGTATGGCCCCGGTGGAGTTAAAGGAGTTGAAGGAGCAATTGAGGGATTTGTTGGAGAAGTGTTTTATTAGGCCTAGCCAATCACCTTGGGAGTTCACCGGTATTATTTGTGAAGAAGAAGGATGGTACTTCTAGAATGTGCATTGATTACCAGCAACTTAATAGGGTCACTATAAAGAAGAGTACCCTCTACCAAGGATTGGTGATCTTTTTGACCAACTTCAAGGGGCTAGTCACTTCTCTAGAATTGATCTTTTGTTCGAGTATCACCAAGTGAAAGTGAGTGAGTTTGACATTACCAAGATGGCCTTCTTGACCCTGTATGGGTACTATGAGTTTGTGGTTATGTCTTTTGGGTTGACTAATGCACCGGCTATCTTCATGGATCTTATGAACAGGGTCTTTAATCCCTACCTTGATTTGTTTGTGGTGGTATTTATTGATGATATCTTGATTTATTTCCAGAGTGAGAAGGAGCATGTGGATCACTTGAGAGTGTTGTTGCAAATCTTAAGGGAGGAGAAGATGTATGTAAAATATGAAAAATGTGAGACTTGGTTAAAAGAGGTTACCTTTCTAGGTCATGTGGTGTCGGGTGATGGTATTAAGATGGATCCTAAGAAGACAGAGGTGATTAGAAATAGGTGTAGACCGTTGACTCCATCGGACATTAGAAACTTCTTGGGTTTGGCGGGTTACTACCAGAGCTTTGTTAGTGGTCTCTCTTCTATTGCTTCTCCCATGACTAAGTTGACCCAAAAAAGGCAAATTTTCATTGGATCGATGAGTATGAAAAGAGTTTCCAAACTTGTAAAGATAAGCTTGTCTCTGCTCCTATCTTGTCTCTATCGGAAGGGTTGGAAGGGTTTGTTGTGTATTGTGATGCCTCAAGAATTGGTTTGGGTTGTGTTTTGATGCAAAATAGTAAGGTGATAGCTTAGCCTCTAGACAACTTAAGGTGCATCAAAAGAATTATCCTACCCATGACCTCAAATTGGCCATTGTGGTATTTGCTTTTAAAATTTGGCGTCATTACTTGTATGGGGTTCATGTTGATGTTTTCACCGATCATAAGAGTCTCCAATATGTGTTTACCCAAAAAGATCTCAACTTGAGACAAAGAAGGTGGTTAGAGCTCCTTAAGGATTATGATATGAGTGTTCATTATCACCCCGGTAAGGCAAATATTGTGGTCGATGCTCTAAGTAGGGTGTCTATATGGGTAGCCTAGATCATGTTGATGGTGGTGACAAGGAGGTGGCTAGAGAGGTTCATCAGTTGACTAGAGTGGGGGTTAGGTTGGAAGAGGTTGATAATGGTAGTGTAGTGGTTGTTGAAGGTTCAAAATCTTCATTGGTTGAGGAGGTAAAGGCAAAGCAAGATCTGAACCCCGCCTTGCTAGAGACCTTGGTGAGAGATGGTAAGGTGGAGGTTTTCTCCCAAGAGGAAGATGGTTCCCTTAGGTACCAAGGTAGGTTATATGTGCCCAATGTTGATGACTTGAGAAAAAGGATTTTAGATGAGGCTTGTAATTCTTCCTATTCTTTTCA
>DF358688.1:0-15544 GCA_000787875.1 Solanum virginianum
TGTTCAGTTGGCTATTCTGATATACATGCGTACTTCCTGCTTTACATATTCGGTACGTCCTTCATACTGACGCTCTTTCTTCGGGGGCTGTGTTTTATGCCCGCAGGGTCAGACGTACAGGGTAGCAGGCCTCCAGATTAGGACCTCAGCTACATTTTAAAGTGCTCCCTTGCTTCGGAGTTACACTTTGGTATACTTACTATTACTATTTTGTATTATGTTCACTTTTGGGTATAACAGATACCCTGTCCCGTCATTTGATGCTGTATATCTGTATTAGAGGTCTGTGGACATAGTGTGAGTATGGGTCCTATTAGTTAGCTTATATATCATGTATATATGTTGGATATGTAGGACTTAGCCATCTGTCTGAACATCCTGTACTTATGCTGTGTTTATTAGGCGGCAGGATCGCAGCGGCGACCTTATCGGCCTGTGTATATATATATTCCTCTGTTGTGATGTATCTGCTGGTTCACCGGACTTTTCCATTTCAGGTGGCTAGTCAGTAAAACAGAGGAAACTTTGCCAAAATTTTCTAAAATGAATTGTAACTCATATTAGAATCTGATTTGGTTATGTGATTTGGGCGTCTCAAATGGGTGTCAATCGCGGCCCATAGGTTGGGTCGTGACAACATATGTATGGATTGAGTTAAGGTTTGAAATTGATTTTTGATTGTATGAGTAAAGCAACTTGAGCAGTGGTCGAGCATGAGAAGGATGTTTCATTTAATCACATATGCAATTACGTATCCATTTGAGTCTAAGTTGAGTCTGATTGTCTTCCTTGATTGACTGAGTTGATGAGAAACAAAAATGAGTTGAGATGAGATAACCTGATGAGTTCAGATTTGAGTTGATTGATCGAGCATTGAGGATTGAGTTGATGAGATGAGATAACCTAATAAGGTTGAGATTTTATGTGATTGACTGAGCTTTGAGGATTGCGTTGATTGATGAGTTGAGCATGTTTTCATTTTGGGAAGAGTATCGAGCACCGAGCTAGGAGCAAGTAAATATCTACTCTAACCCACAAAACTACATTGCCAGCATATGATAGTCATATAACATGTTCTGGTGACTCTTGTCCCAGATGATGGACATTCACTATGGATCCATGAGAGAGTTGATCATCCTTTACCATGGCAAGTTTAGGATGGGTATGGCAACGACGTCGCCTTCGTTGTGCATCACCAAATTAAAGGTAATGTAATTAGATGTCGGTTAAGAGAAACTCCTAAGCAAACACTGATTGAGCATGATATTTTATACTGAGCTTATTTCTATTGGGTCTATTTTAAAAGCATGATTTACTTTCAACATGCATATACTGAGTTGAGCATGAGTTATTTGAGTCGAGGTGAGTGAGTTGAGTTTTACTTTTTTGAGCCATTTTACATACCAGTATATTCCATGTATTGACATCTATTTGGACCTGTATCATTTTATGATACAGATGCAGGTGATTGAGGACTTCAGCTCATGTATCATTGGGGTCTAGATTGGTGCATTCTAAAGTTGGTGAGCCCTCCTTGCTTTTTAGAGGAACCCTTTTATTTCCTGTTTTGACTTAGTACTTTCTTTTCTTGATTTGAGATATCCATGACATTTCATGGTACCATCTAGATTGTTGATTAGAGGCTTTATAGACATTGAGTAGAAGAATTGTTGAGTATTATTTCTTTCCAAATTTATTCATTGGAAATCATGTTTTAAAGAGCTATATTTATCCATATGATGTCTTTTTACTTAAGTATTTCTTCCGCTGTTGAGTTAGTGGGACGATCAGGCCAAGTGATTCTCTTGGGGAATCAATAATGATTCTGCAAGTGTCGGCCACGCCTAGAGTACCCTCCCGGGTTTTGACAAACTTGGTATCAGAACATAAAGTTTAAGAGTCCTAGGGAATCTATGAAGTCTACGTCTAGGGTACCCTCCTGAGGCATGACAAACTTAGTATCAGAGCACAGAGTTCAAGTGTCCTAGGGAGTCTATGAAGTCGTGTCTAATGGAGTCTTGTTCATATGTGTGTTGTGCACCACACTTTATAAGCAGGAGGCTATAGGACATTAGGAAGGGTTACACTTCCTTCATATTCTGACTCGTGTTATAGAGTTAAACTCTATGAAAGCTGTCTTTTAATTCATATATTATGCGTTTACAGAATTGCGACCATGCCTCCAAGAAGAGCTGTTAGAGGAAGAGGGCATCCGGCTAGGTAAAATGTTAACCAACCTGAGCTCCAGAATCATGATGAGCCCATAGACCCGGCCATCCTTGAGCAGCCACCATAGGATGACATCTCGAATGCTAAGCTCCACCACGCCATCCAGACCTTGGCCTAGGCTGTGACAATACCTACTGATAGACAAAGAGTGGGTAGACAAGATATACAGGACACATCTAGAGTTTAAGAGTTCTTAAGGATAAACCCACCTGAGTTCACAAGATCTACGCCCACTAAGGATCCTGAGAACTACATTAATGAGCTATAGAAATTGTTCTAGGTGATGCATATGACCAAAGTTGATAGGGTTGAGTTGGCTACCTACCAGCTCAAGGGTGTTTCTAGGTTGTGGTATGACTATTGGAAGAAGAACCGAGGAGAGAGTGTCAGTTCTAACTTGGTCAATATTTGAGAAAGCTTTCTTAGGGTGCTTCTTTTTGAGAGAGCTGAGGGAGGCCAAAGAAACAGAGTTCGTAAAATTGAAACAGGGCTCTATGATGGTGAAGAAATATGGTCTTAGGTTCGTATAACTATCTCACTATGCTCGAGATAGTTGCAGACATAAGAAGTAGAATGGGTCTGTATGTTGATGGGTAAAGAAAGAAAGATGAGAGAGGAGCTATACTTGTGAACGACATGGACATAGGCAGATTGATGATCTATGTGCAGTAGGTTAGCGAGGAAAGGCAACAAGATAGGGAGGAGATCAGAAATAAGAGGGCTAAAACCTCCAACCTTGAGGTTGGGAAGAAAGAAAATGGAAATTGTGGCAAGTTTCAGTCTGTACCAGCACCTTCATCTGCCAGTACACCACCCCCAAGCCATAGGAATCATCAAAAGTCCAAAGATCATCCAAACTTTAGAGCACAAAGTTCGCAGTATCAGGTAAGTGTGACCCTTGGCTAGAAAAGGAAGCCACCTTGTGGGAATATGGTAGGATGCATCTGGGAGAGTGTGGAGATGGAGAAAATGCTTGCTACAAGTGTGGCTAGCAGTCCATTTTCAAAAGGAGTGTTTGATGTGAGACAATAAGGCCAGTCCTCTACCATAATACTACCAACGAGAGGTGATTAGAGAGATGCTGCACCAGGGACAGGCGGTGGGATAAACATTCTATATGCGATGGGGAACCAACAGGACTAAGAGGTTACCAGATCTTGTGATGGGTATGCTTCGAGTCTTTACCTTTTATTGTTATGCTTTACTTAATCTGGGTGTAACTTGTTCCTTTGTGGCGCCATATGTGGATAACAGATTTGAGATCCTTCATGAATGCTTGCTTGAGGCATTTTCTGTTTCTGCTCCTGTTGGTGAGTCCATTCAAGTCGAGAGAATTTATAAAGATTAATTAAAAAATCATGATATTTTAGACTTGTTTAAGACCCTTTATCAATACCCTAAGGGTATTTCTCCTCAAAATCACTTATAAATTCTATAAAGTATTGAGGAAGGGGAGAAAGATAGGGTTCCAAGCACGTGAGTAGAGATTCTCTAAGAGTTGATTATTCTTCAAAATTTCCAGGTATGTAAGACTTACTAAAGTGTAAAACTATGTTCATTCACACGTCCTTTCACCTATTTGAGTCAAAATTAAGAATAAGAGTTGAGTTGTGAAATCTCTATCATCTAATTTTTGAGGTTCAATATTTATTATGAGTTCTTGTGATAACATATGAGATAATTATCATGATGCATGACTACTGATATGAATTGACATAAATATTTTATACTTGATATCATGAATCCTAAATTGAATGATTTTTATAAAACCTATGTATGGATTGAATTGAGGTTTGAATTTGATTTTTGATTATATGAGTAGAGTAACCTGAGCAGTGGTCGAGCATGAGAAGGATGTTGCATTTAATCACATATACAATTACGTATCTTGCTTGTATTATATGATGAGTCTAATTGAGTGAGTTTGAATGACTATTTGAGTTTGATTGTTTTCCTTGATTGACTGAGTCTATGAGAAACAGAGATGAGTTGAGATGAGATAACCTAATGAGGTTGAGATTTGAGTTGATTGACTGAGCATTGAGGATTGCGTTGATTGATGAGTTAAGCATGTATTAGTGTTGGGAGGAGTATCAAGCACCAAGCAGGGAACGAGTAAATATCTACTCTAACCCACAGAACTACGTTGCCAGGGTAGGATAGTCATATAACATGTTCTGGCAACTCTTATCCCAAATGATGGACATTTAATATGGATCCATGAGAGAGTTGATCATCCTTTACCATGACAAGTTTAGGACGGGCGTAACAACGATTCGCTTTCATTCTGCATCACCAAACTAAAAATAATGGTATTGAATGTCGATTAAGAGAAACTCCTAAGCAAATACTAATTGAGCATGATATTTTAAATTGAGTTTATTTCTACTGAATCTATTTTAAAAGCATGATTTACATTAAACTTGCATATATTGAGTTAAATATGAGTTGTTTGAGTCGAGGTGAGTGAGTTGAGCTTTACTTCTTGAGCCATTTTACATACTAGTATATTTCATGTACTGACGTTCATTTGGACCTGCATCATTTCATGATACAGATACAGGTGATAGAGTACTTCAACTCGCATATCGTTGAGGTCTAGATCATTGCATTCCAGAGTTAGTGAGCCCTCTTTGCTTTCCGAAGGAGTCATTTTATTTTCTGTTTTGACTTAGTACTTTCTTTCCTTGATTTGAGTTATCCATGGTTTGCCATGGTACCATCTAAATTGTTGATTAGAGGTTTCATAGATATTGAACAGAGGATTTGTTGAGTATTATTCTTTCCAAATTTATTCATTAGAAATCATGTTTTAAAGAGTTACATCTATCTGTATGATGTCTTTTTACTTAAGTATTTCTTCTGCTGTTGAGTTGGTGTGACGATGAAGCCAGGTGGTTTTCTTGGAGAATCATCAATGATTCTGCTAGTGTCAGTCACGCCAAAGGTACCCTCCCAGGGCGTGACAGCCTCAACCACACGAGTTGCGAGCACTTCAATGTAAATAGTGTCCTTTAAATTCTTTTATAGAAAGATTTTAAATCTTTTATATATATATATCAAGCATACCCAAGTGACACTCTTTCACTCAACATAGATCTGCTCCTGCCCTTAAGTGGGGTGGTGGAATATATCAAGCATACCCAACTTTCACATCATGTCATTGCTTACTTGTTTCCCTAATCCTTTTTAAACACCCACAATTAGAAAAGCTCTATTTACCTAGACATTTTACATGGAAATTACTTTTGCAGGTGATTCCTACGAATTTTCATGCAAACATTTAAAAATCATGAATGTTAGAATATTTACTTGCGAAATTTTAATTTGCAGGTAATACCACAGGCATTTTTGGCAGAATTGAGCAAAAAAAATATTAACTATGAAATTACCTGGGAAAATATTTCGCAAATATTATTTCTGCATGTAATTCCCCTGGTATAAGAAAAAGAAATTGAAAAAAAAATTCTTTGACTAGTCGAAGAAAATTCAGTAGGAAATATTACATAGGAATGTTCTTGGAAATATGTATTTGGGAATTTACCTTGGGATATATATACATGGGGATTTAATTGAGACTTTTTTAGCTACGGATGTATATGGGGATAGTTTTCTGGGAATTTACTTATCGATTTTGACATATGGGGATTTACTTGGGAATAATATATTTGTGAATTTATGTGGGGATAGTTTATTAGAGATTTTCCTATTGATTTAGATACATGAAAATTTACTTGGGGTTAGTATAGCATCGGATTTACGTGGGGATATACACTTGGGGATTTTTCTAGTGATTTAGATACATGAAAATTTACTTGGGGTTAGTATAGCAGAGAATTTACGTGGGGATACAAACCTTGGGATTTTTCTACTGATTTAGATTCATAAAAATTTATTTTAGATATAGCTGCAAATTATGAGGAGATGATTTTCTCGGAATATAGGTACCTATGGAGTTACCAAATAATATTGAAATTGCGGAGATATATAGGAATTCGCCCTATGTAAAATTAAGATAAAATTTTATTTTATAGATTTACTTGGAAAATATTAGTGAAAATTTATTGAGGTTTTTTTTTAATTAAGGAATTGTCAGAAATAGAATCACAGACCTTCTTGATCAGAATTCGATTAGTCACAATAGAAATACCAAAATAATATTTGAATGTCCAAAAATTATACGGAAGCACATTCTACACCTAAAATCACCTCCTGGAATCAATGAAACCATAAAAAATTTAATACGAGCATTTGAACTCAAAATGTTGACCAAACAATCAAAAGATTTTAGTCAAATTTCAATTTCGGACCTCAAATTCATATAACAACACCAAATCTAATTTTTGTAACTCTCTTAGACCAATTTTCACATTTGGAAACGTGCTGATGAAATCATCAAAATTTCATTCTGAAATTTGAATCTCCAAATAATCCCAAAGCTCAAATTTAAACAACTTATAAGTCTTTAAAATTCAACTTTTCATCAGCAAAAGCTCAACTTTCACAGAATTTTTAAAAATTAACTTTCAAAACTAACCAATTAGAATTCAAGATAGCTATCGGGAAGGGTACAAAATTGTTAAGTTTACTAAATCAAGAGAGTTTATCATCTTCTTTCAATATCTCCTTGTAATAAGTATTTAAATAAATTATTCGTCAAACTTAAATTTTAAAGTATAAATATAATGAGGATAATGTAGTAGGATAAATTCATAAAATAATTTTTTTTTAAAAAGACATCAAGTCAATACAAGACAAGTAAAAAAGAATGAAGAAAATATTTATTTATTTTTTGACTTTTTTTCCCAGATTATAAATTTTTTATTCTTTATTGAGAATTATTTTTTAGAAAAAATAGTGTTTTGTTCTAGTTTTAATTTTTTAGAAAGATAGGGACCAAACGAAGAATTGTTAACCAAATTGAAAAGGTTGCATAAAAGAAAACAAAAAGACAGATTTTAAAGAGGAAAAGGAAAAGTCACTGAAAATATGAACTAAAAAGATGCGGTCAATTTTTTTTCCAAATCCAATTGGGACTAGTTGATTTTACATAAAAATTGTTTTCCTCCTTCTTGATCCAGTAGCGCCAAAGTAAGAACTTGTTTTAAAAATTACAAACACAAGATTTCAAGGCATCAAGGCATCAACAAGCAAAAGTAAGTTTTTTTTTTAATAACTTTGAATTAGCTATTTGAGCCATGAATCTTTGGATGCATTACATAGTCTATGTTTTCTCTGATTTGCATCAATGATAATTTTATTTTGTGTAAACTTTAAAATTTATTTTGATTCATCTCGAATACTTAAATTTCAGAATTAAATTCTTGCTGCTTAATCATTCATTACAATCGTTCTCTTTCATTTTTCTATTTGAAAAATATATTTCGTTTCATTACTTTAATTTGTACAAATAATTTTTTAATCTTTGATTCTTTACAATCACGTTTTTAGGGATCAGAGAAGGTTGGATAGTTCTTCCATTAGCCAATAGTTATACTAGAGTTGAATGCACTACAGTAGAATATATTTATTACTCTTCTTTTTTATCTAATAATGAGAAAAATAAATAATGATTTACGTTCTTAGTTATACATGTTCAGATCATATATATTTTTTTAACTTTTGAGTGTTAGTATTTATACTCCAATACGTCTATATTTTGGTATAAATAATGAAAATTTTCGAGCACCAAAAGTGAATACAAAATAGACGTCTTCCTGGTAAGGCAGGATATACAACTGAATTTATAAAAGACATGGAGGAATTTATTGAATTTATTTGTCGTCAAGAAAATTAATTGTCCAAGGGAGTCATAAGGTGTTCTTGTGAGGTTTGTAAAAATATGAAGCACCTTACACCAGATAAAGTTAATGAATATGTTTTTCGAAAAGGATTCACTCCAAATTATTGGTATTGGATATCACATGGAGAGGAAACACCTTTGATGAATTCTAATAAACAAGACAATTCGGGTGCTTCAAGTAGTCATCAAGGGTATAAATTTGGTATGCCTTCAATTAGTCAAAATAGTCTTTTTGAGGATAATTCAGAACACGTAAATAAATATAGAGAGATGATCCATGATGCTGCAGGTGTAGGATTTGGGAATCAAATGGAATCCAATGATGAAGAGCCTCCAAATATGAATTCTACTAAGTTTTATAAAATGTTGAAGTCGACTCAACAACCACTATGGCCTAGATGTAAATATTCTGAGTTATCCATAGTGGCTAGAATGATGAGTATTAAATCTGAATATAATATGTCTCAGAGTTGTTTTAATGCGAAGACACAACTAATGAAGGATTCAAGTCCCCCAAATAATAAAATCCCTCTTGATTACTATCAGGCAAAGAAACTAGTGTCAGGACTTGGTCTAACTAGTCAAAAATTGATTGTTGTGCTAATGGATATATGTTGTACTACAAGGATGATGCAAATATGACAGAATGCAAGTTTTGTCATGATCCTCGTTATAAAGTACAAAATGCTTGCAAGAAAAATAATAAGAAGATCCCACGGAAGAGAATGCATTACTTACCGCTTATTCCTAGGCTTCAACGACTGTATGCTTCAACAAGATCTGCAGAGCATATGACACGACATAACAAATATCATAGGGAAGAAGGCGTGTTGTGCCACCCATCAAATGGGGAAGCATGGAAACATTTCACTCAAACATATTTGAGCTTTGTTGCAGAGCCTAGAAATATCAGACTAGGTATATGTGCTGATGGTTTTACACCTTATAACCATTCAACATCGCCATACTCTTGTTGGCCAGTGGTTGTTACTCCCTATAATCTTCCAATGATCTTTGCATTACTACCCCATACTCGTTCTTGTCAATGATGTGCTGATGGTTTTACACCTTATAGCCAGTCAATATCGACATACTCTTCTTGGCCAGTGGTTGTTACTCCCTATAATCTTCCTCCTAATCTTTGGATGACTGCCCCATACTTGTTCTTGTCAATGGTCATTCCTGGTCCTCATAATCCCAAGGCAAAAATTGATGTGTTTCTTCAACCACTAATAGATGAGTTGAAATTATTATGAACGGATATTGTACTAACTTATAATATGTCCAAGAAGCAAAACTTTCTTATGCGAGCATCATTGATGTGGACAATTAATGATTTTTCAGCTTATGGAATGCTATCAGGATGGAGTACAGTGGGTAAACTAGCATGCCCAATTTGTATGGAAAAATCAAAAGCTTTTCATTTAAAATATGGAAGAAAAATTAGTTGGTTTGATTGTCATCATCAATTTTTGCCTCTTAACCATGCTTTTAGAAGAAACGCAAGTGCTTTCTTCAAAGGAAGAATAGAGAAGTCCACACCTCCCCATAGATTAACCGGAGATCAAGTTTGGAAAAAAGTTAGAGAATATCCCAAGATAACTGAATCGGGTCCTTGCAAGTTCTATGGTTATGGAACATTTCATAATTTGACTAAAAAAAGTATCTTTTGGGATCTTCCATACTAGAAGGATAATTTGATTCGTCACAATCTAGATGTAATGCATATAGAGAAGAACATTTTTGGTAACGTTTCTCATACTGTCATGGATAATCAAGATAGAACAAAAGATAATCCAAAAGCTAGAATGGACTTGAATGAATATTGTCGTCGAAATGATTTACACTTGCAACATGCCAATAAAGATAGATGGACTAAACCAAAAGCAAAATTTACTTTAACAAAGGACCAAAAGAAAGTTGTTTATGAATGGATTGAACAACTAAAAATGCCTAATGGCTATGCTTCCAATTTAGGTAAATGTATTGATATGAAAGACTTAAAGCTCTTTAGGATGAAAAGTCATTATTGCCATATTTTCATGCAATGTCTTCTTCCAACTGCTTTTAATGCTCTTCCAAAATCAATTTGAAATCCGTTAACTGAACTTAGTCGATTCTTTAGAGAGTTGTGCTCAACAGAGTTACGGGGAAGATCATTTGAGAAAAATGAAATAAAATATTCCTATAACCACTTGTAAGTTGGAGAAAATATTTTCTATTGAATGTTTTGACTCAATGGAGCATTTATTGGTTCATTTGCCTTATGAAGTAAAAGTTGGTGGTCTAGTGCAATATCGATGGATGTATCCATTTGAAAGGTGTGAATTTTCTTTTAAAAAATTATTATTTTTCATTTCACCTCCACACTTTATTTACTTCTCAATATTATTGTAGGTTCATAAACAAATTGAAGAAGTCTGTCAAAAACAGAGTTGAGGGATCTAATATTGAAACATATATGGTTGAAGAAATCTCCCACTTTTCTTCTCATTATTTTGAATCTCATATCCTATCTAGCAATAATAAAGTTAGGTGTACTTATGTATTTATTCAAAAATATGTAAATCAACCAACTCTATCCGTCTTTAATCCCTCTGGCCGAACTTATGGCCGTGAAACCACTCACTGGTTAGATGATAAAGAAGTTGTTGCAGCACAACTACATGCTTTAATAAATTCTGATGAGGTTAAGCCTTTCCTCAAGTAAGTTTTTAAATTGTGTACATTTAAAGATGAAACATAATAATATTTGAATGACTTCTAATTATAATGTAAATGATTGCAGTTTGTATGAGCAATTCCTACGGACTAGTTACAATAATCTTAGTGATGAAGTCATTGATAAACAAATTAAAATAGACTTTCCACGATGATTTAAAGAATATGTATGAATTAACATAAACTAGTTATGATAGAAGAATATATTGTTTATAAAAAGTATCGTTTTTAATATAAATCTAACCTAATTTTATCATCTCATAGGTAAATTCTAATCCACAGGAGATATCTCATAATCCATATTTGAAAATCTTGGTCGAGGGACCACTAAAAAGATCAAAATCATGGCCTATTTATTTTGTAAATGGATATAAATTTTACACTTTTATATGGGGCGAAGGAAGAAAAATATTTAATAGTAGGGTATGTGTTAGTGGTATTGTACAAGATGGCACTACAAATGAATATTATGGTATTTTGAAGGAGATTATCGAATTAGAATGACCAAAGACACCTATTCAGAAGTTATTTTTATTTTATTGTGATTGGTATGATCCATCTAAACATGGTATGAAAGTTGATAGTCAATTTGATATTGTAGAGGTTAGAAAAAGGGACAGATATGGTAGATTTAATCCTTTCATCTTTTCTAAAAGAGCATCTCAAGTTTATTATGCAAATTATCCTGAAAGTAAAGGAGATAAGCTTGACTAGTGGGTGGTAATGAAAATAAAACCAAGAGGACTTGTGGATGAAAGAAATAATTTGGAAGTTGCTTATCAAGAGGAGCAATCACATGATAATGTCAATATAGAGGATGACCCGATTGATTACCTACACGATGATCAGGTTGAAGGTAAGGAGATTGATATGAGTGGTATTCAATTAGATGAGCAGAAATAATTTGAAAGTTGCTTATCAAGAGGAGCAATCACATGATAATGTCAATATAGAGGATGACCTGATTGATTACCTACACGATGATCAGGTTGAAAGTGAGGAGATTGATATGAGTGGTATTCAATTAGATGAGCATGATTTAGTTAGTGATCAAGAAGAGGACATAGCTAGTTGGATAGTGATAATACTAATGGACATTTTCAAATACAAGACGAGGACGAGGGCGAGGATGAGGATGAGGATGAGGATGAGGAAAAGGAAGAGGATGAGGATGAGGATTCAGAAGAAAATAAAAACAATGATGAGAATGAATGAGACTATTAATTTATCAATTATTTGATATTTTCTTCTTTACAATAGTATATTTTCTTTCGAAGACATTGTGTTTTTTCATATGGCTAGCTACTTAATTTTTTTTATAATATTAATTAGTCAATTTGTTTTTTCCTTATGTGATCTTGAATCTTGTTAAACTTCAAGATGGTATGTATAGGAAATATGGTCTTATTTTTATATATCCTCTTAAGGTAATTTATTGTTAATGTTAAATGATTATGTATTTGTTTATCTTACTTTTATTGTGACTTTGAATATTATTTCTTACTTTCAGATGTCAGGTGCAGGATTAAAATAAAGTGGACAGACTAATGGTAAAAGAGAAAAATTACATAAAAAAGAAACATGCAATGAAGCCTTAAGAAGCTCAATTGCCTCCCATAATTCCATCGCACCATCTCCTATCTCACACTAATTTACATCAGGTTAATAGAACTTTCTTGCCACAAAATAGTTTTGAAGTGAATCAACCTCAACTTTATAGTACTGATTCTCAAACTCAATCTAATCAATCCCCATCTATAAATATGGTTATAAAACTAATGATATCTCCACCTACCAATAAGGTCACTGAACCAATTATTTCTCAGCCTACCAATGTCACTCCAGCCACCTCATGTAGTATGATTGGTTGTTAGGACCCGTATTCTTGCGCGTTAGAACAATTACGGAGATTTGAGACCCAAGTGTCGACTTTGACTTTAGTTATATGTATATGTATACTTATACTTGAAAAGGGGTAAAAAGAAGATGAAAACTCTTAGAAATTTTTGCTGGAATCTTGATGAAGCAGAAGACTGTTCGAATGAACAGTACTTCTTCAACAATTTATTTTTTTAATTCTTTCGACTAATTGACGCTTTAAGATTAGTATATTGGATCCGTCAAGCATCGTAGAAGCAATAGTTCGGCAAGAAAATGCTTGGAAAGTCCAAATCGAAGTTTTCAAGTTGTGAAAGGAGTTGTGAAGGTAAGTGACTTTTCTCTTATTGTGAGTGAAATTTAAGCTTGTAAATGGTTTAAGGATTGTTAAATGAATAAAATAACTAAAAAAATTGATGTGAATAAATGAGTTTTGAAAATGGTTTAAGGATTGTTAAATGAGTAAAATAACCAAAACAATTGATGTGAATAAATGAGTTTTGGGTTCATGAGTTGTTAATTTCCAATTGGGTTACATGAGGGCAAATGTGGTTTTATTGTTTAAAATTCACATGTGTGGGTCTAATTAGCTTGAAAATGATTCTTGTGGGTTGGAAATTATATTAGAAATGATTTGTATGCATCCTTGATGGGTTGGTCGAAATTGAGCCTTATAAGTGAAGAATTAGGGCGTTTTGACGCTAGGAGTGTATGTTGAGCTCTAGAGCATTGTGTGGCGCTTTTTGGGGTATGTAGAAGTGTATGAGTATGTTGAGTATGTGTGAGTATTGGTGGCTGTCCAGTTTTGCAAGTTTTGATACTAATGTGAAAATGTATGTTTTTAGCGCTTTATGGTTTCATTTGACGCTAGGAAGTTATAATTGGATTTCTGAAGTTTGCAAAGGTATTTGAATATGTTAAGTACATATGTATGGCAGTGCTAGCCCTGTTTTCCAATTTTGGTGTTAAATAAGTTTCGTTAAAGCGAAGGTATTTGAATATGTTAAGTACGTATATATGGCAGTGCTGGCCCTGTTTTCCAGTTTTGGTGTTAAATAAGTTTCGTTAATAGGTTATTGAAAGTTTGGAGTTGAAATGACTTCTAGTGGCCTTGAAATTGTTGTTGTTGTTGTTGCTGATTAAAAAGGGGTCAATTGAAACCCCAGGATGACCTAATTTAAGGGGTTATGCTATCAAAATTTCTATAGAATTCTTGGGCAAAAATTTAGAAGTTAAAGTTTGAATTGAAGTCTAACTAGTTATGGCATTATTGCGATAATTGTAGACACCGAGCATTTGGAAGAATAAAGTTGGATTGGGTTGTCATTGAAGCTAACTTAGCATCGGAGGATAGGTATGTAAAGCTTCCCATCTCTCGGCATGATTAGGTTACAAATAAAAATGTCATAAGTTTAAAGAAAACTCTTTTTCCTTGCCTTTGGAACCTACATGTGTTATACGCTATCTTTAGCTAATCATATGAACCCTGATGGATGTTCTATACCCTTGTGATGTTGGAAACCCTATATGGTTTGAAAGGAATTCGACTAGCTCGAAATATCTTATGGCCTATTAGGTTATTAATATTATTATTATTATTATTGTTATTATTATTATTGTTATTTTATGGACATGAGCAATTTACTACAAATTTGGGATTCTTGACAACTTAATAATAATATGTTATCTTTAAACACGACAATTTTGCTATGAACAAATGTACTACCATTCAGGACTTTTAATAACAGTATGCTAAAAGAGAAAATAAAGCTTCTGAAGAATTAGTTTAACGTACTTGTAATGGTTGAAAAGATTTGTGTAACGTAAACTCCCTTCTAATTCATCATGGAACCTTTGTGTACAGAATTTTGAACCGTTCAGGACTTTTAATAACAGTATGCTAAAATAGAAAATAAATGTTCTACTATTCCTTTGAAGTTTTGACTAATAGTATTTTGATTGCCAACGTGAATACTTTGCCTACCACCTGTATTGTGGAAGTGAATTAGGTGGCATTATACTTAATTTTGAGAAATCTTGCTTCTATGGTGACCTGCTTTACTTTTAATTCCTGCGTCCTCGAGACTTGGTATGTTATAAGGCTAAAATAAAATTATTTTCTTGAAATTTGACAACTTTGAATAAATTTAAGACAAATACTACATTAAGTTTGAACGTGGATATTTTATTAGTTTTTTGGGATTTCTAATAATTTAAAAATAACAACATGTTATCTGTAAACAGGGAACAAAAATTACATGACCCCTTTGGAATTTTTGATAACAATTACTTTATGCATATGACTTCTCACAACTCTATTCGTGCCTATTATGACCCCGTTCACCAGTTCTCGGGCCGGTTATTATCATGCATATTATATCATATTATCTATATATATGCATATTCCAAAGTAGGTTGGATACGGCGGGTCGGTTTGCCCATGGACCGGCTTTGCTTAGTTTGGAGCCATAACGAGCTGGGCTTGGGATATGTTGGCATTATAACATGTGAGTGCTGGGCCTCGTTCGCCCCGGCTCACGTGAGCGCTGGGCCTCGTTCGCCTCGGCTCACTGGTTGGCATGATGTCTGCTATGTATTATGATATGTGAGTGCTGGGTCTCGCTCGCCTCGGCTCACTTACATTATGATATATGAGCGCTGGGCCTCGCTCATGTCGGCTCACCTATACTATGACGTGGGTGCTGGGCCTCGCTCGCCCTGGATCACTTCAGATACATTTGGGATTTGTGTTGGAGACTTTGGAGATTTAAACATTCCGGTGTGAGGCTATGGGATGGCGCGAGTTTGGGAGTCGCCATCATTCCTGCACGACATGCATCCGTTTGACATTTCAAAAATAAAAGAAATATTTTGATGTTTGTGTATGCGTTTGACTTCCATACTTCCGTTTTA
>DF358688.1:26505-66796 GCA_000787875.1 Solanum virginianum
TAATTGTAGGCTACCAATTAGGAACTAATCTCATTACATAATACTAATATATGCTATCCTAAAATAGAAGATTACAAAATATTACAGAATATATTGTATTCTAACATGAACATATACTTTTAAAAATAAAAAAAACACTAAAATTTATTAGTGAAATTCCGTGAACCCAAACTTGAAAAATTCATGATCAAATGAATTTTTAAAATTTATATATAATCATATGCTAGCAAAGTATTTCCTGCTAGGCCATGATGAGTCTCCCATAATTTTACCATATAAAAGGAAGCATAGAGCAAACAGTACATACATATATAAAGTCAATAATTTTAAATAATGTAAATCCATTTTTTGCCAGCCAAAAGAGTAGGAAATCAAACACGCAACAATATAAATTTTTCCATATCCAAGTAATGCTAATATTAGATCATTCAGTAATACGTAAGGTAGCCTGAAGCCTATCGAATTCCAGAAAGAATTAAAACTTGAAGAATTAAAACTTGATTCCTAAGTCTAAGTTAATATAATGAGTTATGTTAATGATATCATTATATTCGTAATTGAATATAATGATTACGATTACAAAGAAAAGTTCATTATCACGTACAGTTAGTTGCATTCATGAAGTCCACTGCAAATCGTCAATTTCTTAATTACATCACACTACATTTGGTCCCTGCAAAAAGACACTCTCATTTATGAGCCACCTTTTTCAAAACAAAAACAGTAATTGAGTTGAATCTTATCACATTTTTTTCAAAAAAAATAATTAAAACATTTGCTAAGGTTTCCAGCCGTCAGAATAGTCAATACCACAAATTAACAAATTAGAACGCACGTCGTAACAAGACAAGTTTTATCTAAGTTACTTTTTGGCAAATCCTCGTGAAGTTTGATTTGAAAATAAATTACGTTAATATTAGTAATATTAAAATTAATCATTTGACTTTTTTTATATAAAATAATATGCATTATGTAATTTCTAAGAAGAAATTATTTGTTAAGAAAAATACCTTCAATTTTATGTAGTAGAAAAAGATTTGAGCAACCTATTTGTCATTTTTATTACTTTATTTGAAATAAATAATCTCGATATTATTATTCCATTCTTTGACAAGGATAACCTATTTCAATACTTAATTATTAATTTTGATATAACTTATTCAAAATTAATAGCCAAATAAAAACAAACTAGACAATACTATATTTTTTATCACAATATTATCTACGCTTATCTATCTTCCCAAATGACCCCTAGTTAAAATTAAATCTTGAAATAGTATGTTGTTATCTTCTTTTGTGACATAAAATCATAGCATAAAATGTCATATGGAGTGACAATATTAACATTGTTAATTTTAGATAAATAAAGCGTGCACCGAAATTTAGTAGTATATCAGTTGTTCAAGTGGGTATCAATTATCAAATATAAAAAGGAGACTAAAAGACCAAGAGGCCCCCACAAATTTCTTTAATCCAACTAGCAAGATGCTGACCTGGAAGGGCATGTGCTGTACAACCAAAAGTTTATCGCCTCTTGCCTATTTACTCTTTATTTTATTTTCAATAGAATACTCATGCAAATAATAAATTATATAAATGCACAAGAAAAATAATCTACATATAAATATATTATGCTACACAATCAATAAAATTTTAAACATATGGTATCATGGAAGTTATCGTTATTAATCAAATGTAATTATACTGCCAAACATTAATTATGGTGAAATAATAAGTATTAAATATTTTTTTATTTTTAATTCAAGATCTCAAGTTCAAACGGTAAACTCAGGGAGAAACTAAAAGATATTATTACTATTAGTTTATATAATTATCTAGGAAACTTTTTTATGAATAGAACTTGTGATCGAGTCACCTTATGGTAAGGTTGTTAATTGCATTTTTTAATTGAAAAATTATATTATTTAATTAAGTTAAATTTTAGTTTTATGTATAAATACTACTCCTTCGTCTTACTTTATATTATGCCTTTTAACTTGACACTGCGTTCAAAGATTTTTTAAACTTGTGATATAAAATAATTCTTAGATATTTGTATAATTGAGAATTATTTTAAGAGTAAAATAAATTCTTAAAGTTAAATTATTTTCAATGAGAGTAAAATAACATTCTTTCTGGAACATACTAAAAAAGAAAAACGCTATAAAAAAGAGAGAGTATATGTTAATTCGACTTACTTTTTTTCTTTATATGGGTTTACTTCTTAATATTTTCCTATTCGTCAGTAAATCTTCTGAGTTTATGACTATCGATAGAACAAAACTCAAAGAATAAAGAGTAAAGAGTCGGATAATGGGCAAGTTTTACGTGAAAGCCTATTGGACATCAAGTTATAAAAGACAGGAGGGGCGGGGGGGCAGGTTCTAGGCAATGGTATGAGAGTGTGAGACCAAACCAAAAACTATTCTTTTTTTCTTTTTTTGATAGAACAAAAAACTTATTCAAACTCCTTTAGCATTGTATATTATTATTAGCTTATCTCATTTTCTTCATTCATTGATCAATTATTTTATTTGTATCTCTACAAAAAAGTACGACAACCCCAACGTGCTTCAAAGTTTCTGCTCATTTTGATTCCTTCTTCTCCCCTATTTTCTTGTCCATCACCAAATCTACTCCCTCTGTAGCCACCTCCTCTTTCCACTCTCCCTGCTGATGAAAAATGGTAGCCTGAAGCCTATCGAATTCCTGCTGATGAAAAATGGGATTGTTGACAACAAAAACACTCACCATTTTCATCTTATTTTTATCTCTTCTACACCTCAAACTTCAAGCTCAGAAAATGGAACATTTCAAGAAAGAGTATGCATATTTTGATGAAACTTTCTTTAACACTTTTGAAGTTGAAAAGCCTGCAACAATAAGCAACGCTGCTCTTCAGGTGACCCCTGATTCTGCTTCTTCTGATTTCAATCTCAATAATAACTCAGGAAGAATCCTCTTTAAGCAACCATTTAAGCTCTGGGATGGTGATGTTTCAGACAACAAAACAAGGGTGGCATCTTTCAACTCTTCTTTTCTTGTAAACATTTACAGACCAAATAATGAAACAGCTGCTGAAGGGTTAACATTCTTGATTTCTCCAGATTTGGAGAAGCCACTTAATAGCCAGGGACAGTATTTGGGGCTGACAAATGCTACTACTGATGGCAAATCTAGTAACAAAGTTGTTGCTGTTGAGCTTGATACTTCCAAACAGAACTTTGACCCTGATGGAAACCACATCGGTATTGATGTTCATAGTGTTAGATCTGTAAAGGTTGAATCTTTAACACCCCATGGTATAGAACTTGCTCCTATTGGTGCAAGATTCTACAATGTTTGGGTACAATATGATGGCATCAAAAAGGCTCTTGATGTGTATATTGCTGAACAAGCACAGAAAAATGGGTCTACCCCACCTATTCCAAAAACCCCCATCTTAACATATAATCTTAATTTAAAAGACCATGTGAATCAAGATTCATACTTTGGGTTTTCTGCATCAACTGGGAGTGATTACCAACTCAACTGTGTATTGAGATGGAACTTAACAGTTGAGTACTTCCCAGAAAAAAAACATCCTTGGTTGAAAGTTGTTTTAGGGGTTGGGATTCCAGTAGTGGTGGTTTTGCTTCTTGGGGCAGCATATTTGTGGTACTATTATCACAAGAAAAGGATTGGTAGGTCTGAGTCAAACATATTGGGTGCACTCAAGAGTTTGCCTGGAACCCCACAAGAGTTTCAGTTTAAGGCCTTGAAGAAAGCTACCAACAATTTTGATGAAAGGAATAAGCTTGGCCAAGGAGGATATGGAGTTGTTTACAAAGGATTTTTAGCTGGTGAAGAGAATAAAGATATTGCTGTCAAGTGGTTTTCTAGGGAAAGCATCAAAGGCCAAGATGATTTCTTGGCTGAGCTTACTATTATTAATCGTCTCAGACATAAACATCTTGTCAAATTGCTTGGTAAGTCTTCTTATTTATATTGAAACATAGATTCTGTACATCTGTTTAGTTTATGATCTTCATAGCAGGTAGGGAACTGGTTCTGATAATTAATATGACCTAATATGCTCATATCACAAATTTGAGTCTCAAATAAGGCCCTGTTCTTGAGACAAGGGTTTCTCGGAAATAACTCTCTATTTCTATGGTGGTGAGGTCTACTTCGGGATCACACTGGGTATGTTATTGTTGTTATTATAAATAAGCCCCATATCCAATATTTCCAGTGATTAGTGTGTAAACTGTGCAAATAGTGTAAAGATTAGTGTTCTATTTTCAAGTTTAGTGCAAATTTTGCTCAAAAATTAGTTGCACTTTCTTGAATTCCTCTTCTAGAATTCTAGCTTCGGCCCTGCCATAATTAGGTAACAAGACAGGGATAATGGAGAGGAGCGATGTTTCCTTGAATTTAGCAATCAGAAACAGAATTTGTAGTATAGGTTCTTTGATTCTCAATGAAAGAGAGAATTCTTTACCAGGAATACCATTGATGTGACTTGGGAGAATGGTGCCAAAAACCTTGTAAAAGTTGTTAACATAATTTAAAGCCAAAGATGGTGGGGCATCAACTTTAGTATTCCCTCAAATTCAATTTACTTGTCCCACCATCCTTTTTATTACCTTTTAAAAAATAAGTTCTCTCGTTTTTTTGGTAATTTTTTAATTTTAATGCTTTTTAAGATCATAATATCAAAGAACATTTTAGTACATTCGACGTGTCTTTGATTTAAGACTACAAAATTCTAAAGTCTTGTTTATTAAGTCATGTCAAAACAATATAAACAAATTGAACCGGAGGGATTACTGTTATGTAATATTATTGTGTTGCTTCGACTCTTCAAAAGTATTGGATCCTCAAAAAATTGCACTACTTTTGGCATATGCCCTTATCTTTTTATGCTTTTCTTTTCCCAGTAAGTGATCCATGATCTTACCTGCTTGTTCATCTATTTTGTGTAATTTAGACATAGGGACTAGTCTTTGTAGTCTGACTTTTAGCATTCTAGAAATTTACTAAGTTGGATGATCTTCAGACAAGTAGATTTTCCCATTTGAAGAATCAAAGCCTTCTTGATTTTGTAAAGTTTCTTTTAGCCTGCCTAACTCGATTCGTGTTGCATAGAGGCTATTAACGTGAGAAATGCTATATAGCGAGATCGTCTCCATTCTTTTTTAATGCCTGAAGTCGAGACCTCTAGTTAAGGAACCACACTCCCTGATTGAAAATGTTTTGGTAGTTGATTCTTGCAATTTGGTAAGTGTTTATGCCAAAAATATCATGGAAGTAAGAAAAACCAATGGAATACCTTAAAGTTTTGACCAAGAACCAACTTGTTCCTATGGTCCCTCCAATTTAGAAGACCAAGCCACTATCTTGAAGCCCCTTAGTTTGATTTGCTTAAAAGAAGATGATCATCCTTTGCCAGACATGGAATAAGCAGCCATTCGTCAAAGTTCAAAACAATTTTCTATGTCAAAATTTTTAGGAAGCTTCCTTCTTGTCCTAACATCCCTTTCATTCATTGTCAATGATTAAGATGAGTTTTGGACGTTAGTAGAATGATTGTAAATGAAATCCAATGAGAAAGACATTAACATCTTATTTTAGTATTTATTCATCTTCAAGCACCTAATCTTTGTGTCACCTACTCTTGTCATCTGACCCTACAAAGAGACAAGGTTTGTACTTTCTTTTGTAAAATACTAACCCCCCCCCATGTGAATCAAGATTCATACTTTGGGTTTTCTGCATCAACTGGGAGTGATTACCAACTGATTTTTCTGATAAAAAAAAAAAGCAACCATATAACAAACATAAGAATCTTACAGTTACATGTTATGGTAACAGGATGGTGTCACAAGAATGGAAAGTTGCTGCTTGTATATGAATACATGCCTAATGGCAGTCTAGATATGCACCTCTTTTCGGGTCCTGATAAAGAGCCGCTCAGCTGGCAACTCCGCTACAAGATTGTGCAAGGTGTTGCCTCAGCATTGCACTATCTGCACAATGAGTATGAGCAGAGGGTGGTCCATCGTGATCTGAAGGCGAGTAACATCATGCTTGACTCCAAGTTCAACGCGCGCCTTGGTGATTTTGGCCTTGCACGAGCTCTTGACAACGAAAGGACCTCGTATGCTGAGGCAGAAGGAGTGCTTGGGACAATGGGATACATTGCACCAGAGTGTTTCCACACTGGAAAAGCCACACAGCAATCTGATGTGTACGCGTTTGGGGCAGTGTTGTTGGAAGTTGTATGTTGCCAGAGACCTGGTACCAAGATTAATGGCTTTCAATTCTTTCTTGATTGGGTTTGGTACTTGCATCGCGATGGCCGTATCTTGGAAGCTGTTGATCAAAGGCTTGGAGATGATTATGTTGCTGATGAAGCAAAGAAACTTCTACTACTTGGTTTGGCTTGTTCACATCCAATAGCTACTGACAGGCCTAAGACACAGGCAATACTTCAGATTATATCAGGGTCAGCACCAGCACCAGAAGTTCCACCATTCAAACCAGCATTTGTATGGCCATCAATGGTGCCAATTGACATAGACTCAAGTGTTATGGACACAACATCTATTACAACTTCTCACTTCAATTCAGGATGGAGTCTTGATTATCAAAGCAGGGAGACTCCATCATATGCAGACCACTCATTGCTATAGTGACTTTGATGGTACACAACTATTACCAAAAGGAAAATTGATTTTTTTGGCCTTCTATTTTTTAAGAAGTTTCCTGTAATTATGTTTTCTTGGGAGGTTAAATTTTCCCTCAGTCTTTTACTTTCTGTTATGATGATTTTTTTTCTTTTTTCAATTTGTTAATGGGGCATGATGAAAAGATCAGAGCAGCCCATGTACATTCATATAACTCATTAGTGTTACATTATGTCATATTTACTGTTCTTTATTAGACATCTTGATAATCTTGAACAGACTATAAAACAAGTAACAAACATTTTAAACTAACAGCAAGGTTCTAAGCAAGCAAAATTGCTAAGATGAGTAAAGATCTGTATCTGAGCGCGAAACTTGTTTGCATAATACCAAGTAATACATGTTCTTGAAGGCCAGGATCTACTTCTACAATTTCACCCTCCTAAAGGATGCATAAAGGTGTAGTTCTCCATGGAATCTTCTATTATCTCAGGTGCTACTAGAGCATATTGAAGAACAAACCTGCAGATCTCACATTTGTATATTGCTTGGTGTCTGGGGGGAAAACATCTCATGTGAAAATGGATCTCATGGCAAGAAATATCATCATATTACTGTTTTCGCGCCTTTGTCAACCAAAATTATGTAAAAACTCATGTGCTACTATGTTGAGCCAAATTGGAACAGATAGAAACTGAATGGTGGCAAAGTATCTTTGTTGCCTCAATTCGTGTCTGCAGCTCAACAAAATATCCAATGGAATCCCACAAGTGAGGTCTGGGGAGGGTAGAATGTACGCAGATCTTACCACTACCTCATAAAAGGTAGAGAGATTGTTTCCTGGAAACCCTCGTCTCAAAAACCCATAAGCAGAATATGGAAAAAAAGAAAAGGAACAAAGGGAACAATCGTGTCTGCAGCTCAATATATACAAAATAAATACATCTACTTTAACTGCTTCATGCAGCTGCAACAATAACATGTCTTGAATCTTGATGCATACAACTTAAGACCTTGTTCTGTGTAGTACAACAATCTGTTTAGATACAATTTTGGTGAGAAATTATAAGAAGATATCACCTTGCTTCACTGAGGACCAATACAAACGACAACTAATTTGTAGCAGATCATATCTCCCACTTGTAACTGACAAATTGGGAATGTTAATCTCTACAATTTGGGTTCTGTAGTCGAAGCAGTGCGGGAAATAAAACTTGTACTATTACATAAAACTTAAAAGAATTCCAAGATCTGAAATTGTAATGAAAGATAGGACTTGTTCAATCCTTCAAAAAGCTTTATTGATATGCATAAATGCTCTGCTATTTTATATGCTATTGGACTATTAGATCATTGACAGTAGTAGATGAATCCCACTAAGATTGATTTTTTAAGTTCATTTCTGTTAATCAATATAAAGGAGGTCGTGATATGCTTGCCATAGTTTTACAAGTTGGTGCGCATAAGGTCAAGAGCTTCCCCAGCCTGCAACTTTGTTTTTAAACGGAGCTTTCTATAATCATAGAAAGTGAAAGGAACATAGATCCGGGGGTGTTCAGCATCCACCAGTTCTGGTGGTGGTTCCACTGCTGTGTCCCTTGGGCCCAAGAGAAATGATGCAATAGACACCCGTATTTTTGCTTCCTTGCATATCACTCTGTGCTTAACAGTGTGAAATCTCCCATTGCTCCATACCTTCACATAGGAAAAACAAATCATTGTCCAGGTCTTTTTTCTCAATCTTACAAGGGGTTAAGGGAGTAGGGATTATCTAACATCCTGCTAAATAAGCCCCACAACACGTCAAATCTTGAAAATGAACAAGGTATAGCAGCAGCATAGTTACCGTGCCTATGTCTCCAAGATTCACAAGGAGGGTGTTTGGCCAAGGATCAACTGCTACATATTCACCAGATTTCTTCATGACCTCAAGACCACCAACACTCTCATCATCCTGTAGAATAGTAAGGAATCCTGAGTCTGTGTGTACCTGAACCCCATAGGAACCTACAGCTTCTGGGGTGAAGTGGTACTTGTTAATCCTAAACTGACCAGGCCAATCCTCGAACGAAACATTTGACAGTCCCAACCCTTCACCCATTTTTTGCACAATATCCATCTTTAGTCCATAAATTGCTTCAGCATACTTCGTGATTGTTTCTCTGTTCACAATTGGAATAAAACTACTTTTAAGCATTTTAGTAGAGCAGTTTTTTGATATTTCTTCAATAGGAAATGTACGTATAGTTTACCCAAACATGCCCCCCATTGTTCTTAAAATATATTCGGATGTCAATTCCTTTTTCTTGTTAATTTCTTTAATGAAGCCATTCCAGCATGAAGAAGCACTTCCTTTTGGATAGTTGTAGTATTTCTCTTGTAGTTTCTTAGTTCTTCGATTCTTGTTATTATATGTTGTTCCTTGTACTTCAATTATCACATTATTTTGTGGGAGGTTAAATTTTCCCTCAGTCTTTTACGATTCTTGTTATTATATGTTGTTCCTTGTACTTCAATTATCACATTATTTTGTCATAGTTACATATTTACTTTGTCATTCCTTGTGTGCTATTTTGCCTTATTTTTTTCACTCATGTTATTTCTTGAGCCGAGGGTACCATCCCTAGACCCCACTTGTGGTATTAGACCGAGTATTCTGTTGTTTAACTCAAATTACAGTTATGAATAAGTGTAAAACAAGAGAAAACAAAAGCTCTCATAAGTGTCTATTTTCACTGATCATTTAAGTTCCTTCAACTATTGCGCTAAAATTAAGCATCAAATTTGCTAGTACTATGAACTAATCACTTCCAGATCTCACCAGAAAGTCACAGACATAGCTAATTCATCAAGGGTACCAGCAATTAATCCTCCTGCTATTCATTATCAAAACTTCATCACCAACTTCTAATGCACAAAGAACTGAACTTTTTCATTTTCAAGAAACTGAAAGAGTAAAAATCAAACCTTTGGGGTGGAGATGCATCCAACTGAGTACAAAAGGCATCTACATCTTCAGGAGAAGACATATCATAGAGACCCAAAGATTCATAAAGTGGATTCTTTTCACTAGGAGCCATGTACCCAGATCCTTCAATTACATCCTTGTTCCGTTTCTTGATTTCAGTTGGAAGATCCAGCAATGCCCTCACCACTTTCTTCATCTCTGCCATGAGTGAAACTGGAAGGATATTATCATGATCATGACACAATTGTAATTTGATAAACATTTTAATTAAAATTTCTCACATAAATTAGGATATTATCGTCACTAAAGGCGTGACGAATTTTGCTACGTCGAATTTGAGAGGGAACACAAACATCAGCTTCTTCGCAGGACTGTCGCAACTTTTTTGGGACCAACTTGAAACATACATCACTCTCGTGGGAGAAAACAAAAAATCTATCAATGTTGTCATTAATTATATTTTTTATTTGACTTTGACTTGTTATATAGTTTAAGAAAGTAAAACTTTGTGATTTTAAACTCTGATTACAAATGATGAAATATATGAAAATTTTCACTCATTTAAATAGGAATAACATGATCAAGAAATGAAACAATGGAGAAGATAGATGCACAAATAAGAACATATGTCAAGGAATTATGAGTCTCATCCAAGTTTGATTTTGCTGGAGAGATGTTTACAAACATCAGGGTTTTAGCATTTCCACCTAACGAGTCACTCATTAACATGGTTAGCTTGTGATTTCAATAAGGAATGTTGAAGAAGTTTGAATAGAAGAAGAAGAAGGAGATTATCTGAATAACTGATTGGAGAAGAAGAAATGTATTCATTCACTTCTCTCTGTATACAGCAAAATAAGTTTATATGTACAGTGTGAGGAACATATTGTTTGCTATGTACCAGTATACCATGTGATCACTACTCTAACTAACTATCATTTAATTAACTGTAATCTCTAACTAATTCTAACAGTGGCTATTGGCTATTAACTCTAACAGCAGCTAACACTCTAACACTAACAACAACTTCAGCTAAAACACTAATCCTTACTGCTAATAATTCCAATACTCCCCCCTCAAGCTGGAGCTATTGAAAAGGCTCAATAGTCCAAGCTTGCTGAGTAGAAACTCATGGTGAGTTCTTCCCAAGGCCTTGGTAAGCAGATCTGCTTGCTAGTCCTTGGTGCTGATGTAGATAGTTTTGATGAGCCCATGTTGGATCTTTTCTCTAATGAAGTGATAATCTATTTCGATGTGTTTTGTTCGTTCATGGACACTGGATTGGCAGCAATTTGCAATGCTGATTTGCTGTCACAATAAAGGAAAGCTGGTCCTGTCAAGTGCACACCCACTTTTGGATAGTTGTAGTATTTCTCTTGTAGTTTCTTAGTTCTTCGATTCTTGTTATTATATGTTGTTCCTTGTACTTCAATTATCACATTACCCAATTCCTTGAACAAGCTGGTGACCCAAACTACTTCAGTTGTTAGTGCAACTAGGCTTCTGTACTCTGCTTCTGTGGAACTTCTGGACACTGTGTGTTGTTTCTTCGATTTCCAAGAGACAAGTGAATCACCAAACTTCAGTAGAAAACCAGTGATTGATCTCCTTGTGCTTGGACAAGCAGCCCAATCTGCATCACAGTAGCCACTTAGCTGAAGTTTCTGTTTAGAGCTCATAAGTAATCCCTTTCCTGGTTCCAGTTTGATATATTTGACTACCCTCAATGCAGTTTTCCAGTGTGAGACTTTAGGCTTCTGCATGAATTGACTCAGTGATTGAACTGCAAAGGCTATGTCTGGTCTTATAATGGTCAGATAGAGCAGTTTGCCAACCAATCTTTGATACCTTGGTATGTCCTCATACAGGATGTCTGGATCAAATTCAACACTGGTCAATTTCTGATTACACTCTAGTGGTGTCATATTAGGCTTGGCATTCCCTAAACTTGCCTCAGTTATCAACTCCAGTGCATACTTCCTTTGATTCATCACAATTCCTGCATTAGACCTCATAAACTCAATGCCCAAGAAATATTTAAGTTCACCCAAGTCCTTGATTTTGAAGTGATTGTGTAGAGTATGCTTGGTTTCTTCTATCAATCCTGCATCATTCCTTGTGATCAACAGGTCATCAACATACACCAAGACTATCACCAATCCACCACCCCTTCTTTTTGTGAATAAGGAGCAATCCAGGTGAGACTGTGAATAGCCTGAGCTCAGCAATGCTTCTGTCAGTTTGGCATTCCATTGTCTTGAGGCCTGCTTGAGTCCATATATGGATTTCACTAGCTTGCATACTCTGGTTCTTTTCAGCACTGTAGAATCCTTTGGGCAGCTCCATATATACCTCTTCAAGTAAGTCCCCTTGTAGGAATGCATTAAAGACATTCATCTGAAAGATGTTCCAATTTTGAGTAGCAGCCAATGCTATGATGGATCTAACTGTTGTCATCTTCACTACTGGAGAAAATGTCTCTTGATAGTCAATCCCTTCAGTTTGGCTATACCCCTTGGCCACTAGCTTGGCTTTAAACCTATCAATCTGACCATCAGCTTGATACTTGATCTTAAATACCTATTTGCAGCCCACAATATTCTTCCCTTCAGGTAGCTCAACTATTTCCTAGGTGCCATTGTCTTCCAGGGCTTGTACCTCCTGTTGCATAACATGTATCCACCTCTTGTCCTTGAGTGCTTCCTCAAAGGTCTTTGGCTCAACATCTGTGGAAAACATAGATAAGTAGGCTTTGTACTTAGAAGAAATATTGTCATAAGACACATAATTGCTTTGAGAGTGACAATGGGACTTAGAAGTTGAAGCCACATAGTCTCTCATCCAGATAGGAGGATGAGGAGTTCTAGTGGATCTTCTGACTAGAATCTCCTCATTCCTTGCAGGCAATACATCAGCTACAACAAGTTCTTCATTAAGAACTAGTCTGATCTCCATTACAAGTAGTCTCAGATTCTGGGAGAACATCAGTCATGACCATGAGATCATCATATAAGTGTGCAACATCTGTAGAGATAGGCACAAACAACTCTCTATCCTCATCACATATAGGAAAATCTTCTGATGTGGCAATTGGCTCAGTAGGAAACAGAGGTTGCTGCCCGTGAAGTACCTGTTTGAAAGGAAACATGGTTTCCTTGAACACAACATCTCTGCTAGTGATGAGTTTCCTGTGAGACAAGTTATATAGTATATATCCTTTCTGAGTTGGTGAGTATCCCATCAACACACAAGCCTCAGCTCTAGGAGAAAATTTGTCTTGCTTAAACACCTTGGTTGCATAGCACAAGCAACCTATAGTTCTTAAGTGATCAATACTTGCCTTATGTCCATGAAATTGTTCATAAGGAGATTTTCCTTTCAGAATTGGAGTAGGTAGTCTATTTATCAAGTATACAGCAGCTAACACACACTCTTTTTTAAAATCTTATAGGAATATTGCCCTGAAATCTGAAGGCTCTGGCCACCTCAAGAATGTGCCTATGTTTTCTTTCAACCACTCCATTTTGTTGTGGAGTATACGGACAACTACTTTCATGAATAACACCAAGATACTTCAACAAATTATAGCATTCACTGTTAAAGAATTCAGTCCCATTATCAATCCTTATTCTTTTGACATGCTTGTTAAACTGAGTTTTCACAAGTGTTATGAAGGATTTTAATACTATAAAGACATCACTTTTCAATTTCAGCAGATACACCCAACACATTCTTAAATGATCATCAACTATGGTTAGAAAAAATTTGAAACCATTATGAGTAGCAACTCTGTAAGGTCCCCATACATCCAAATGAATCAAGTAAAAAACAACTCGTGCTCTAGACTTACTTGAATGAAAAGGTAATCTAGTTTGTTTGGCAAGTGGACAAATGGAACATTTATTACATTCATCATTCTCACTAAAGTTCTTATCTATGAGCAAATGTTGTAACACTTTTGCAGAAGGATGACCCAATCTGCTGTGCCACAGTAGTTTGTCCCTGTCTGTGCTAGAATCTTGTGTCATCAACATTGTGTGGTTGCCTTTGTTTTCTTCACATTGCAATGTAACAGGTAGGTAGTATAAACCATCAACTTCATTACCAATCCCTACAATAAACTCAAGGAAAAAGTTAATTGAGCAATTCAATTGTCTTGTTAACTTATACACTAAAAGTAGATTGTGCTTGAATGCAGGCACCACCAACACATCATCTAACACCCTTCCATCACCTGTGCTACAACATCCAGTGTGTGAGACTTGTGCAGCCTCACAATTGGGTAAATACACTCTTTTATCTACACAACTAGATGCATGACAAAGCTTATCCAGTGTGTATGTCATATGACATGTAGCACCTGAATCAACTATCCAATTTCCCTTTCTTTTCTCAACCTTGACCTGTGTACTATAATTATTCACAGACAAAGCATTGGATATGGTAATCATACCTGCTATATTAGCCATGTTGTCTGGTGTCTTACTGGAGATTACACCTGTTTCATCTCTTTTCAACATTTGTAAGATCCTGCTGTACTAGCTTGGAGTGAAAGTTGGTTGTGTGGACAAGATTAAGCCAGAACCAGAAGCAGTGTTCTTCCCTTTCATCATAGAAGCAACTGGAGCAAAATCATCCACAAGTTCCATCTCATTCTTTGTAGCAGTTACATGATTCACAGCATCTTGATGTCTATTACCCTGCATCAGATTGGCTGGCACTCCTGATTTCTTCTTGAACTTCCAGTCAGAAGGATATCCATTTAGCCTATAACACTCCTCCCTTACATGACCTTGAATTTTACAATAGTCACAGGTTTGATCCCAATTCTTCTTCCTGGACTGAAACTTCTTAGGAAAATTTTCCTTTCCTGCATATAAAGCAATTTGTTCTGCCATATTGCTTCCTGCGTATGAGCTAGTAGTTAACCTTTGGCTCTCATCTGCCATAATCATTGCATAAGCCTTGCCAACACTAGGCAAAAGACTTATCATGAGGATATGGCTACGAGCATGAGCATATACCTCATTCAATCCCATCAAAAAGGCAAATAACCTCAAGCATGCTAGATGATCAACATATGTTCTAGGCTTATCACAGCTACACGAAGGTGGGGGAACCAGTGCATCAAACTCATCCCAAAGTAATCTCAGTTTTGAGAAATAGGCAGAAACTGACATATTACCTTGACTGAGTGTGCAAATTTCCCAATGTAGTTGATATCCTCTAGATCCATCTATCTTGTCAAATCTCTCCTTCAAGTCAGCCCACACCATTGTTGCATTTGTTGCATAGACAATGCTGCTTAGGAGCTCCTTTGACACGGTATTCATGATCCATGCAAGGACAAATGCATTGCATTTCTCCCATTGTTCTTCCATTTCTCCCTTGTAGTCACTTCTCCTGCAAGTTCCCAACACGAATCCTAGCTTACTCTTAGCTCGAAGGTTGATTAACATGGATCTACTCCACAACGAGTAGTTCTCTGTTCCTGTAAGTTGTACCATGGTCAGGACACAACCAGGAGTGTCGAAATTGTGCAGGTAAAGAGGATTGTTCCTTCTCCTCTCAATTTGATCAAGAGATTCCACCGAATTCATGGGCTCGACAGTGACATTTGGTGCAGAGTCTTCCATCGATTTCAGCTGATTTCTCTTTGAACAAAAATGAATCGAGTGAATCAAGCTTTGATCCGTGGCTTGGTGCAGAGTCTTTCATCGATTTCAGGTGATTTCTCTTTGAACAAAAATGTATTCATTCACTTCTCTGTGTATACAGCAAAATGAGTTTATATGTGATCACTACTCTAACTAACTATCATTTAATTAACTGTAATCTCTAACTAACTCTAACAGTGGCTATTAACTCTAACAGCAGCTAACACTAACACTAACAACAACTACAACAACTTCAGCTAAAACACTAATCCTTACTGCTAATAATTCCAATAAATGTGTTGATTTTCCTGAAGATAATGCACTTATAACATCACCAAGTGCTGACAGGGACTTGTTAATGCTTTGAGCTTCTTTTAATTGATTGCCCGCTGAGCCAGACTTTTTAATTCTTTCTGAGAAATTATAAGAAGATATCACCTTGCTTCACTGAGGACCAATACAAACGACGACTAATTTGTAGCAGATCATCCTCCCACTTGTAACTGACAAATTGGGAATGTTAATCTCTAGCACAATTTGGGTTCTGTAGTCGAAGCAGTACGGGAAATAAAACTTGTACTACTACATAAAACTTAAAAGAATTCCAAGAACTGAAATTGTAATGAAAGATAGGACTTGTTCAATTCTTCAAAAAGCATTGGATAACAGAACACACTATAAAGATGGATAGTAGATGCTTTATTGATATGCATAAATGCTCTGCTATTTTATATGCTATTGTACTATTAGATCATTGACAGCAGTAGATGAATCCCACTAAGATTTATTTTTTAAGTTCATTTATGTTAATCAATATAAAGGAGGTCGTGATATGCTTTCCATAGTTTTACAAGTTGGTGCGCATAAGGTCAAGAGCTTCCCCAGCCTGCAACTTTGTTTTTAAACGGAGCTTTCTATAATCATTGAAAGTGAAAGGAACATAGATCCGGGGGTGTTCAGCATCCACCAGTTCTGGTGGTGGTTCCACAGCTGTGTCCCTTGGGCCCAAGAGAAATGACGCAATAGACACCCGTATTTTTGCTTCCTTGCATATCACTCTGTGCTTAACAGTGTGAAATCTCCCATTGCTCCATACCTTCACATAGGAAAAACAAATCATTGTCCAGGTCTTTTTTCTCAATCTTACAAGGGGTTAAGGGAGTAGGGATTATCTAACATCCTGCTAAATAAGCCCCACAACACGTCAAATCTTGAAAATGAACAAGGTATAGCAGCAGCATAGTTACCGTGCCTATGTCTCCAAGATTCACAAGGAGGGTGTTTGGCCAAGGATCAACTGCTACATATTCACCAGATTTCTTAATGACCTCAAGACCACCAACACTCTCATCATCCTGTAGAATAGTAAGGAATCCTGAGTCTGTGTGTACCTGAACACCATAGGAACCTACAGCTTCTGGGGTGAAGTGGTACTTGTTAATCCTAAACTGACCAGGCCAATCCTCGAACGAAACATTTGACAGTCCCAACCCTTCACCCATTTTTTGCACAATATCCATCATTAGTCCATAAATTGCTTCAGCATACTTTGTGATTGTTTCTCTGTTCACAATCGGAATAAAACTACTTTTAAGCATTCTAGTAGAGCAGTTTTTTGATATTTCTTCAATAGGAAATGTACGTATAGTTTACCCAAACATGCCCCCCATTGTTCTTAAAATATATTCAGATGTCAATTCCTTTTTCTTGTTAATTTCTTTAATGAAGCCATTCCAGCATTAAGAAGCACTTCCTTTTGGATAGTTGTAGTATTACTCTTGTAGTTTCTCAGTTCTTCGATTCTTGTTATTATATGTTGTTCCTTGTACTTCAATTATCACATTATTTTGTCATAGTTACAGATTTACTTTGTCATTCCTTGTGTACTATTTTGCCTTATTTTTTTCATTCATGTTATTTCTTGAGCCGAAGGTCTATACACACTACCATCCCAGACCCCACTTGTGGGATTAGACCGAGCATTCTGTTGTTTAACTCAAATTACAGTTATGAATAAGTGTAAAACAAGAGAAAACAAAAGCTCTCATAAGTGTCTATTTTCACTGATCATTTAAGTTCCTTCAACTATTGCGCTAAAATTAAGCATCAAATTTGCTAGTACTATGAACTAATCACTTCCAGATCTCACCAGAAAGTCACAGACATAGCTAATTCATCAAGGGTACCAGCAATTAATCCTCCTGCTATTCATTATCAAAACTTCATCACCAACTTCTAATGCACAAAGAACTGACTTTTTCATTTTCAAGAAACTGAAAGAGTAAAAATCAAACCTTTGGGGTGGTGATGCATCCAACTGAGTACAAAAGGCATCTACATCTTCAGGAGAAGACATATCATAGAGACCCAAAGCTTCATAAAGTGGATTCTTTTCACTAGGAGCCATGTACCCAGATCCTACAATTTCATCCTTGTTCCGTTTCTTGATTTCAGTTGGAAGATCCAGCAATGCCCTTACCACTTTCTTCATCTCTGCCATGAGTGAAACTGGAAGGATATTATCATGATTTAAAATTCTGAAGCAACCCCATTCTTCACAAGCCCAAATTAACTTGGATGATTGCCTTGGAAAGTCCTGTAAATCAATTACTGGCACTGAATTTTCAATCTCCATTATTTTTGGAACTTGGGGTTTTTACGTGTTTGAATGAATTACTCCCTTCGTTCCAATGACAATTTATATGACAGAATTGTAATTTGATAAACATTTTAATTAAAATTTCTCACATAAATTAGGATAATATCGTCACTAAAGGCGTGAAGAATTTTGATACGTTGAATTTGAGAGGGAACACAACATCAGCTTCTTCGCAGGACTGTCGCAACTTTTTTGGGACAAACTTGAAACATACATCACTCTCGTCGGAGAAAACAAAAATCTATCCATATTGTGATTAATTATATTTTTTGTTTTAATTTATTCGTTTGACTTTGACTTATTATATAGTTTAAGAAAGAAAAATTTTGTGATTTTAAACTCTGATTACAAATGATGAAATATATACAACTTCATTATAATTTTTGATGGTTTCTTATTTCAAAATTAATAGGCAGAATGTTTCAAAACATTCCTTACTATTGTAATGTTAAACCTGTCATGCCTGAAATTGAAATTAAAGAGTGTCAAAAGGGAAAAAAGAAAGACATTATTTTTTAAAGAGAAAAGTATTAAAAACATTATCGAATTTGATATAAATTATTAGTTTAATCTCTAAATTATTGATATGCTTAAAAATATTCCTCAACTTAACGAACTAAGCTTAAATACACCATTGAACTTGATATGAATTATTAGTTTCGTTCCTAAACTTTTGATAGACTTAAAAACATCCCTTAACTTAGCAAACAAAGTTTAGATACACATCTTCCATACCACATGGTATAACAAGTAAGTACAATTTATTTAAAATGCGTGAAATGTTTAAAAAGGACTACATCAACCTTATTTTATTTTAAAAAAAATATATATTCCTTCAATTTTTAATTACCAACTAATAGAATATTCTTCTCATTTAACCTTTCTTCCATTAATGATGACCTCAAAGCAAAAATTTTTTTTCATTCACATTTTTAATTGCTTGATTCTCTCTATTTTCCTATTTTGTTTATAATTTTTTGGTCAATGTGGGACTTCCGACAACGTTAAAAAAAATTCATGGTCGGATGATAATCTCGGAAGAAGTTTTTGGGATTGTAAAAATATGACAACAAATGAATCTCTCAAAATTTCAAATCAAAATTTTATAAGTTACAGAAATATGAAGCCGAGAGGTGTTTTTAAGCCTATCAATAGTTTAGGAACGAAACTAATAATTTATGTCAAGTTCAAGAGTGTATTTAAACTTAGTTTACCAAGTTGAAGAGTGCTTTTATACCTATTTAATTTTTGGGACAAGACTAATAATTTGTCCCAAGTTCGAGAGTATATTTAAACTTAGTTCGCCAAGTTGAGAGGTGCTTTTAAGTCTATCAATAGTTTGTGGATGAAATTAATAATTTGTGCCAAGTTCGAGAGTGTTTTTTAGTACTTCTCTCTTTTTTAAATAAACAAAGAAGGAAAGTAAGACAAACAATTTGCGACGGAAAGAGTAATTAGGAAGGATTTTGACTATTTTATCCTTATTTATATTTTAAGATATTACTTTTTTCATTGAATATTTACTTTATTTATGTGTCATTGCCCCTGCAATTAAGTATTTGTGGTCTTCAAGAGCTATTAGTGTTAAAGGTATAATGAAAAAAGAATTATTAATATCATCTTGTACTTTTAAAATGACAAATAATTCGATATTATTATTTTTAAAAATTATAATAAATAATTTGAGACTGAAGAAATATTAAATTATTAACCTATTTCCTAGTTACCATATCATATGAAGTCAATTCCATAGCCTGACAACACCATATTCAATGTAATTCCTCAATTTAAAAAGTGAATAGAAATTATTTACATGTTTAAATAAAAATGGTAAAGGGACAAAAAATGGGGAGGCATTTGATAAAAGAAAAGCTTATTACTTGAGGTCGTTTTCTAGAAACAAGAAACTATCTTTTTTGGTGAGACAAGAAGGAAATGAAATAAGAAAAGCTTTTGCTCACTTTCATTACAAATACGTAGCCTATAAGGCAAAATCCCTGATTAAAGTTACATCTTAGGGATTTTGTTAAACTCCTTTTAGGGGATTTTTTTTTTTAAAAAAAATATCAAGTTGGTAAGAATGCTGAGAAATGGACCATTCTGCTACAACCATCAATACGGGCTTGTCCACCTTGTCCGGACTTTTGTCAATACAAATTTTGGAATTTAACGGGTCAAGTCAGATTGGCTCTTTTTTTTTTTTTGGACCAAAAAACAATTAGCCCAATTCACCAGTACATGAGTTGCGGACTTTGTCGAGTCGGCCCACATTTAAATTATAATTTTAAAATATTAAAATAAATAGTAGCAGAACAATATTACATGGTATTAGTGTTACTATTACATATTATAAAAACATAATTTGTATCTAAATGTTAATATTTAAAAATTTTAAATAAACTTTGAGTTTAAAACTCTTATTATTTTTAATATTCTATTTTATTTTTAAATATTTTTTAATTCAACCCATGGGTCGATCCAACTCATATTGCAAAAAATCTCATAAATCAACAGTCTTATTCAAGCTAGTTAAAAAGCCCATTTTAAAATTTTAGCTCAATCCTACTAAATCATGAGTTAGGCCAGACTGATCGAACAGGCCTAACCCATTCTATTAGAAATTTCTATCATGGTTCCAAAAAGAAAATGCAAGATGTAAAAGTCAATTCTTTTGGATTGAAGTATATAGCAAATAAATCTGGTAAGGCTGCTTAGCTTAATTATGTCAGATTAATACAACAGGTAAGTAGTTCTTTTGGCCTAATTATTAACGATAATAAGGATTTCAACAACAAAATCAGAGAACAATAATTGTTGGGGAGAAAGAATAAAGTAACCATTGATTGATTGTTTTAAGTACAATATACACATGTAGCTCTATACAACATAAGGATTGAGGACTCCCTAAGCTAAATTCTTTAAGCCTTCAATCAGACAACAAAATTCTGGGAAGGAAAATCTCAATCACTAAGTACCAGATGAACAAGCAGTTCAATTGTTCACTTTTTACCTCATTGAGGCAGCTGAACAAGATTCTCGACTTGATCTTCGTTCTTCATGTTCAATTCTAGATGTTTTACATTGAATAACGACCATCACTCTTGTCTTTAGTTGGTCGTTCATCTTGGATTTCCTCCAATTCCTCATCATCCCCTTTTCTACCAGCTTGTTCCTTCCAATATGACACTAGCTTCTTTAAACGAGCGACTTCCTTAGAGGAAACATTTTTGCTGGGATCATTCACAATAGAACGAACTCTTGAGGCATACCTGTGAAGCATGGAGATCAAATTTCCAGATAAGTTGACAAGCAGGCTCGATCAATTTGAGGGAAAATTTTCACTCATTTAAATAGGAATAACATGATCAAGAAGTGAAACAATAGAGAAGATAGATGCACAAATAGGAACATACGTCAAGGAATTGTGAGTCTCATCCAAGTTTGATTCTGCTGGAGAGATGTTTACGAACATCAGGGTTTTAGCATTTCCACCTAACGAGTCACTCATTAACATGGTTAGCTTGTGATTTCGATAAGGAATGTGTTGATTTCCTGAAGATAATGCACTTATAACATCACCAAGTGCTGACAGGGACTTGTTAATGCTTTGAGCTTCTTTTAATTGATTGCCCGCTGAGCCAGACTTTTTAATTCTTTCTGAGCCAGCAAGATCCACAAAACTCAGCTGCAGACACAGAGATAAGAATAAAGCAGAAGCTAAAACACAAAGCAACAGTTTTGATGATTCTGTATTAGTAAAGATCGTGAAAAATATCACACTTAACGGCAAAGTCACAATGGTCTAGGTGAATAACAAGATTAAGATATACTAGCTCTAAGATCTACCTAATGATGCTAAGAAATAAAACATAAAGCAAAAGGGTATGAAGCACCTACCTTCCCTCTGGCAATTGCTTGAGTTTGAAGATTGGTACTCTCAATAATAACTGAAACAATAAGATGAGATCTTGAACTCTGCTCATTCATCAAGGTTCCAGTCGTATGACGTTGTTCAGATCCTCTTTGGATTATTGTCTTAAGCTCCTCGTACGTTGAAATAGGCACCACTGTAACATTCTCCACAGAAACCATGCCCTGTTTGTGCCAAATATTGCTAATTGTTACAGCCAAAATAAAAAGATAAGCATAAGCTTATCCAAGCTTAGAATGAAAGAGGACTGCAAAGGAATTATAAACTTAAGAAGTATTGATGATTTGAGAAGGAAGCTCTAAATAACAATCACCTTTGAATCTTTTTTTATATCCAATTTCAAGCGCTTTGCATGCTTTGGCAATAAAAGATCCATCAATGTATCCTGATACAACTCTACCATGTACGCCTGAACAAGTTCATAAACAATCATGAGAACAATGAGATCCATCAAGTTGAAAACATTCTCAAAAAGAAAAAATTGAACTCATCCTCAAAAGGTGAAGATATTCAAATGCTCTCAATCTGAACAATTTTTGTAATTAGATGTTTCATTGAAGTGGAAATTTAGAAAGTTGAAGTATAGCATAACTAATGTACTTTTTTTTTTATAAGGGAAGCTAATTTGAACCATAATTAATGTACTACCTAAATTAATTAAATCCGGAATAAAAGGAGTTTACCTTTAAATAGAAAGAGAACTTATTACTGTCTCGTTTCATAATTCTAAAGAGTTCGGACATAGCTCTTGGTGTCAGTCCTGGATTACTATCAGCTCCATAGATCGTGAATGTCTTGCCAGATCCAGTTTGTCCATACGCAAATATGCAAACGTTATATCCATCCACAGCTGATTGCACCAAATACTGCACCAACAAACATGTCAAACTTCGAAGCTGCTAGGCAATATGCATAGATTAGATCCTAGCAGAGTTCTAAAAGAGATCAATTGACTTCTTGCTTGCCTTGGTATCTTCGAACACATCATCTTGGGTGGCATTTCCATCAAAGACACGATCATACATGTGCTGTTTTGCTTTATCATCTTTCCATAAATGTTCAACAGTAAACTCGTCAACACTTCTGATGGCATTTCTTTCCTTTGCTATAATTTCCTTTTCACAAAGTGGTCTTAATCTACAGTAGACTCTGATCTTGCCTTTCATATCTGAGAAGAGTAAGGTCCATAATATTACACTTCAAATAGAAATAGCAAATAACTTCTTTTTTTTTTAATGTCAATGGTGCAAAATAAAAGCTGGTAACTTTTACCTTCTATTATGTTGAAGTACTTTTTCCTCAGAACTTGTTCCTCTCGGTAAAGTGCTTCCATTTCTGCCAATTGAGCCCCTTGCATTTTCAAAATGGCAGCAGTTTGTGCATTTTTCCGATCAATATCCTGTTAAGTAATTATCAAATTAAAAAATATATATATATATGATGTTTGATATGCCATAATAAACTAGATTGCTAATATTGCTGGTTCCAAACACATCTAAAGGAAGAGGGTCTTGTAAGTGTACTGCTAGTGTAAAACTAGTTACTGAATGATGAATCCTTGCAATACAGAACCAATGGGTATTGAGGATCATATAACTAATGGCAACTAGCTTGGGATTGAAGCATAGTTGTTGTAAATATTAGTACAACATATTCACCTCTTTCATTTCTCTCAGCTCCTCAAGCTCCTTCAAATTATTCTGTAACATTTCTAGTTCCTTGTCTTTAGCTTCAAGACCTGACTGTGCACTAATCAAGTCATGTTTGGCCTCTTCTAGTTTCCTTTGAAGTTCAGAGACTTGAAGCCGCAGCCCCTTGCATTCTTTTTCAAAATCTTTCTGAAGGTTTTCCATCTGTGCTCCAACAAATCAGTGCAGTCAAATAAACATTTCGATATAAATGTAGAATGCATGCTAAACAAAAAGACATTGAGGCATCATACCTCATTCGATTTCTTCTTCTCTAGTCCTATGATTTTTTCCTCAAGTGATGCTTTTTCACTCAAAAGTCTCCTCTTTGTTTCCTCTGCAGTACGCAACTCCATAGTACGAGTTTTCAACTCTTCTTGGATCTTCTGTAAGACCTGCAAGTGAAAGCCACATAAGTTTAGTGTTTTGTAGGTTTATTAAACTCACCGACTAGTTTCAAGTTTCAACAAAAAATTTAAGGCAAAACACAAGTTTATAGCTCTACCTGGTTATTTGCTTCAACCAACTCTTTCGTAATATTTTTCTCCAAACCTTGAGAACTTAACTTTGAAAGTCGCATTTCCAAGTTTCTCTTCTCCGTTAGGGCAGCCTGTAAGGAATGGACTAATACAATGAGATGATTGTCGCCTCAATAAATCAAATTCAAGCACATTTAACAAAACACCTGAAGCTCTGCATCCTTTTCATCACATAAAGATCTGAATTTATCACAATCATAAGCAGCCGCTGCTAAATTTTGCTTCTCGGAACTCAAGTTATATTTTAAGTTGTCCAATTCTTCTTGCATCTCTGATTCTTGTTTTTGTCTTTCATGTAGATCTTCCAGCAACTGCTTATCAGTACAAAAACCATGAGCTCGAAGCAAATGTGTGCCCAAAAATAAATCTCATTGTATTTGACTATTGTAATTGAAAGATGGATGAATGCATGCATAATGGGTAGAGCAAATAGGTGCAATATACATCTCACCAGAGAGACAACTGATAGAAGGAGATGGGAAATCCATAATAATATGGAAAGTCAACTTAAGTTGACAAAAAAAAAGGTCCCTGTTTTCACATTGCTAGTAGCATATACCTTATACTTGAACATTTCATGTTAACTATGCAAAAAGCATAAAAGTTTCTTCTACAACAACAAATATCACTCACATCATTGATTTTCTTCTGAGATTCTTCAAGGGCTTTAGACAAATCCTGAACCCGTCTTTCATTAATATCAGGGTTGGAAGTTTTGAGATTATTTGGAACATCTCCATTAACAGAAACATTAGCTGAAGAGCGGGCTTTAGAGTAGCGACGTAACATCACATCATTAATATGTGTTTGCAGAGCAACACAAATTTCTTCTCCCTGCATAGAATGGAGATGTCAAGCTATGAAAACTGGTGATTCAGATCCAATGACAATCTAAGAACACATAACATAAGCATGTTCATCAGTAATATAAACACTTTGAACCTGCTTGGTTTCAAACTGAAATATATGCAAGACACCAGCAACTCTCATCTTAAAGAACACAGCAGTATTGCTGCTACCAAATTGCATTATGTCCCTAAGCTCAGCGGAATGCAAATATTCCTTGGGAACTGGACGGAAAAAATGAACCTGCGAAGGAAAAGAAATCATGCCTAAAGTCAACACAGATCCCACTTCTGAAATAGTTAAGCAAAACTATACATTATATCATACCCCACGCTTATTAATGCCCAATACGATTTTCCCAGGCAAAAGTCCAATAGGATCATCAATCTTTCGAACAGCAAAGAAAACTGAATTCCCATAAGGAAGAGTCCTCAGGATCCGCAAAAATTGTTGTTTGGCATCATCTTTTGTCAGATTTTCCTAAAGAAATTAAAGAATGAACCTTATGTTGGTAGCAGTTCACAAGCATAGGCAATTCATGGATAAACTATAATCCAAGTTATTTAAACATAACTCATGAATAGCTAGTTAGCAGATTTTCAAATAAATGAAAGGAAAACTAGCCACAATGAAAAGAAAAAAGAAACAGGTAGAACAAAACAAAGTGATCGGTTGAAAAGTATCTCAGGGACCACAGTCGAGAACTGGTAGCTCTCTTTTCCTGCTCATAAAAAATCGCTCTGAGAACAGGAAACATAAATAATCTAATATTGATTAGAACACTTGTGTGGTGATGAAATGAGCTTAAATGGTAAGGATCCATCCCGCCAACCCAACTTGTTTGGGACTGAGGCTTAGTTGTTGTTGCATTGAACACCTTCTATTATGAATGAAAACACATGTAGTTAAGCATTAATAACATCATTAAGGAAAAGGTCGATAAAAGAACTTCTATTCAATTTCTTCGAACATTATTCATTGACCAAGAAGACCCAGATAAAGCTCTTACCATCACTTTGTAACGAGAAAGGATATCCAATTCCCATTCCCTCTTTGCCCGTGTCATTGCAATTTGTCTGGGTAGAAATCGCTCCAGCAGTGATGTCCAGTCACTAGAATAAACTAAACAACTTAGCATATAGGAAAGACATAAACATTATAACATGTTTAGGCTTGAAAGCAAAAGCACAAGTAAAAAGGAATAAGAAACTGGATACAAGTCAAATTTGGAAGAAAAGCATGAGGCATAATCTACAAGGAACAAAAGAAAAGAACTACTGACGTGCAAGATTCAGGACCATCCACATATCCAATGTCAACCAGGATCTGCAAAGCAGACATTTGTGCAGCATCTTCCTTGCCGACAGGATAATTGCCCATTATGTAATCATGTTGTAACTGTGAACACAAGAAATATTATTACAAAGTAGAATCAACATTGTTTTGAAGGTATACCAAGAATTAAACATTTAGCATAGCTCAATTAACTATAAGCAAACTAACATACTTGAACATACGATAATTGCACGAACATTGGCTCTGTAACAGCTTCATCTGACTCCCGAAACAACTTTTTCTTGAAAATCAATTTACAATGCAAAATCTCCCCTTTACTTCTATCTTTCGATGCCTTAAAGTCCGCCAGAAGGTCTCCAATGTACTTATTTTCATCCAAACCAATATACTCCTCTACAGAAAATAAACATGTTTAAAATGCAGAATATTCGACCTTAAAAAAATTTATAATGTGGAAAGGAAATAGTACCATTTCCAAGGTCTGGAGATTTAGAACCAGTAACAACCTTACGGCACTCGAACAAACTGAAGCTAGCATGAGCAGACAATTTGATTATCCCAGCAACCTCCTGAAAGAGAAGGTATATCACACAAAAATTATGAAGGGCAAACGTCATCATCATATCCAATTGTAAATATATCTGTTTCCCAAGAACCTAAGAATGCCTAAAGGGGACTTTCTCAAATCAAGACTGTCAAATTAAAGAAGTGATAACAAGCAATGTCAACTGATCTTAAAGCACTTTCTGAAATTCAGACAAGAGAGACTATGCCGTCTATGACTATACATAAGTCAATACTTTAAAATTCTTGAGTCTAAGAAAGAGAAGAGGAAAAAAAAAAGTAACCGACAAATGCACAAGAGTTAAGGATCCTATACGAACTATAAGAGGCTGTCCATTCGACTGAGCAGAAGTCAATTACTATCTAAACACTAAGCCAAGTAAATAATAGATCGAAAACAGACATGAGATGTATGTTGGAAGGAAACAAAGAATGACAAAAGACCATATAAGGAATAGAACAAACAAGAGAGGAAAAGATAAAAGACCGAAACTGCCAATGCAAATTTTAGTGTTAAGAACATGCCCCGCATGGGTTGTGTGAGCGCAACAGAGGATATAACGGCCTAGACTACTCCAATATTGCCTTGGTGTTGGGTTGTGTAAGCCAAAACTGTTTAAGCAATTAGAAATGAAGGTTTGATATTATATCTTAAACTACAAACCGTCTATTAATTAGGTTTATTCAAGGATAACTATTATTTTATGAAAATTATTTTAGTAGGATGTTTCAGTCAAGAATACATTTGGAGATGCAGCATTATTCTACTCCATCCTACACACATTGCCGCCTCCCCATATAGTATCTTCAGAGCAGTGTTCACTTTCATGATAAAGGAAAGATATATCACACATAAAAATAACCAAGAAGTTACATTTACCATGCAACTTTTCTCATTAAACATTACCTGAATACCAAAGAGTAACTAGAGAACCCCACATAGTGCACATATAAATAGAGATTTTCCAACTTTCATGTTTAGTTCATACTGAGTCAGACATGGCCATTATCTCTTGGATAAAAGAGTGGAAAAATAAAATAAGGATCAGCTAAATCTCGTTTAGTTCAACCAAATTATAAACCCCATGCATATTTCTTGTTGCATAATTCAAACATTAGCATAAATTTATCAAAGAAATTGATTGTGTGTAAACAATATGGAAATTCAGCAATACCTCAATAGCATCAGCAACAGTGGTGGCCATGTCATATGTAATTTCCTCGAAGGTTTCATCCAAGAAAAACACGATTGTAGTAAGCTTTTTACCAGTTAACTGAGCTTCAATCTCCTCACGGCCAGGTATCGTGTGCCTAGGTCCAGCCTTAATAGAACGTTTCAGTGCATTTAGAGTATTTATAGCAAAAACTTGAACCTCGGAATCAGTATTAGTTCCATGTGCTACAGTATGAATATATTCTGACAAGTATCCACCGATTTCCTTGCTCGGAGGAAACTAAACAACTTAGCATATAGGAAAGACATAAACATTATAACATGTTTAGGCTTGAAAGCAAAAGCACAAGTATAAAGGAATAAGAAACTGGATACAAGCACAGAGGTACATTAGTTCCCATGCTTTAATCAAAGAATGCCTGTATGAATGAAACAAGCATTTGAGGAACATTGTCAAGTTAAAAAGCAAAAGAATCAACAGAAAGAAGAGAATATCAGCTTCCCATTTCTCAATTAATAAACTTGATCGTCAAAGTACCTCTCTGGATTATTCCTTGTTTGTTTTGAAATTTGTGCAAACATTTCATCCCGAAGCTCAGACCGCTTCAGGGCCTGCTTAAATAGCTTGCCAACAAGCTCAATCCGCTCATCCAAGCTGATTCTTCAAAACTTTTATAAATGATAAAAATACTTCTTAACTTAACAAGAATTTAGAGATATATCGCTCATCCAAGCTGATTGGAGCCACTCTATCATTAGAATCAATACCCATATACTTCAGAATGGACTGAAATAACTTAACTGCCCTGCTAATGAGATCACCATTTATTTTCAAAATTGATGTTGGAATAGGTTCCTGTCAGGAGACAAGTTGTTTTTAGTGTGCAAGTATCGAGATACATTTTCAAAAGTGTTAAGAGCTAAATAGCTTAATCTCACCCTCTGGAAACACAGCATATCCTCAAATGTAAACTTTTCTCGAACTTGGGGCCCAACAGATTTTTTCAGGAAGAACCCACGTTTGCCAGCAGAGTGAATCTGTTTTTGCATAGCCTTCAAAAAAACCTCAACCTATAACCACAAAGAATCTATATTACCTCTCTGAAATAGCAGCAAAGCATAATTGAGGTCCACCGTGTCATTCTTAACAAAATTCAGAAAACGAAAAAAGTTGCTCCAATCTTTGTTGTGAGCATAAGACTGAAATGATTCTTTTTTCTTGCAAATTCATGTCTCACCTGAAATCTGTCAATATATGGTATTGCACCAGCAAGTTCGGGTGACAGGACTGATGAGAGGGTATTTGGAGTGCTGCACAAAACAGAACGCAAAAATGCAGTTGGTAATGATAATTTGTAAGGTAGGAGATACAACATTAGATAACACTAACCATTTTCATCAAAGTATGAGATAAGACCAGAGAAGTACATCTAATGGTAAAAATGAACAAACTTACGGAGGAGCGAAATTGGAACCATCGCTATCATAATCATCCCCGTTTGAGGTTGGAAAATGATAATGAGAAGGTGCTTCATATCCATTACTTGAGCCAAAAGAAGACCTGCTTGACCTCATACTAACTGGTGGCATATCAGAATTCATGTTCCAAAATTATAATCTCCACTCTATATAACTCACAGAAAGACCATCCAATTCCCCAATTAAACGGCAATCTCCAATAACTTCAGCAGTTACCTGACCAATTTACTAACACCATGATTACTAGAAATCAAAGCAGTCAAAAATCATAAAACGGTTTATAGAATTTGAATCAGCTAAAAAAATAAATAAATAAACTACCCCCACATTAAAGAAGATGCCAATTTCAACAAATAATCAACAGAAGTCCCCAAACCAAAATCAACATTAACCAGACAAAATCCTAACAGAATCACAAAAATACGATCAACATTGCACCATACGCTATAAAGCTCACAGAGAACTCAAAAAAATTAGATAAATAGCAAGCTCCCGACACCCATCAAATAATTATTTCTACTAAACCTGAACCGACGAAAATTACCCATCGAGATCCATGTAACCGCAAACACACAACTTTCAAATACTAGAAAAATCCAAACTTGTACACATTGGGTAAAAAGACAAGAAGTCATAACCCAGTGAAGTAGATCGAGAAAACACAGTGACAAAACAGAAAAACGCTAAAACCCATTTGACAAAACAGCATAACATTAGCTCTACTCATAAAATAAACGCCTAAAAACCTCTGGGTAAGTGTTTTCTTGTTTTGGGGCTTCGTGTAGCTAAGCAGAAATGCTGTTCACAAGCTCTGAAATTAAAAATAGGAAAGCAAAGAATATAAGAGAATACCAAGAAGAAATGATAAAACCCATTAGAAGGGTTTGGATTTATGCTGAAAATGGTGCTTTACTTAGAAGAAAGATCGGTACCAGAGAGAGAAAATAGAGAGAGAGATGTTAATGGTGGAGTGAAGGAGGGAGAAAGAAGATGGTGTGAATGTCACGAGAGTTTTTTAAATAATTTCAATTCAAAGCTCTTTCTTTTCTTTTTTTGAGTAAAGGAAAATGACAAAATATGATAGAGAAATAAGATTGAGTTTATTTTGGCGCACAAAAAACACACTATTCAACTTGAAGCAAATTATTAATTTTATTTGAAATATTAATTATTTTTAAAATACTTTCTATTTGATTAATATAATTAAAATATACTTCAAAACTTTTATAAATGATAAAAATACTTCTTAACTTAACAAGAATTTAGAGATATATTTCATTCTTGTTACAAGATTAAGGGTATATTCAGTTAGTCAAATTGAGGAATGTATTTAACACTATCAATAGTTTAGGATGAAATTAATAATTTATGCTAAGTTTAAAGATAATTTTAATACTTTTCTCCTATTTTTATTCTTTCAATATAGGTAAATATTTTAAAATTTGTACCTAAATTTGCTAAGGTAAAACACCTTTGATTGAATTAATTGAATGAACTTAGAGATCGTTTGATTGTGAATAAATTATTTCAGAATAATTAATTTTAAAATAAGTCATTTGGACATATATATCTGATAACTCTAATCAAATATGAAATAAAGTAATTACATATTTTATTCTGAAATTCTTATATTTTATATCTCACACCAAATAACTCCCTAAAAACTAACCATTACTATCAAACACAAACAAAAAGAAGAAAAAAAAAAAAAAAGAAGACCAACTTTCAAATAAATTGGAAAATTAATCAAATTCGATTAATATTTTTGTGTAAAAAAGTGACCAAAAATATGCATACTAGCTCGATCTATTCTTCCACCTGTTTATTTAATAAGTTAAATAAGAGTTTTGAATTGAGTGAGATGAGGTCGACTTTTTAAAATAATTTATCTTAATTTGAATAAAATTTATTGAGTTTATTTTGATAATTTTTTATTTTTCTAATTTTTTGCTTAAAAGAATTTGATGGCGATCAGTTAATTTTATTAGAAAAATTAGTATTGTTTTTGGATCAAATTAATCAAGTCAGCTGTTTGTTTAGTCGATACAAAAATTGGTCGATTTTTTAATGGGCAATTTTTTTTCTTTTTCTTTCCTCTGGAATTTGAAAAGATTGAATCTTTTCCTTTTTTGCCTATAGAAAGCTAATGCCCTTTCGTATGTAAATTTCATGGTCGTTTCTTTTGCCGCATTAATGAAATTAATTTCAACATGAATTGTTGGTTTGGTTATTATACACGAAAAATAATAGTCAATAATTGAACTGCCTTTATTGAATTTCATATTCCTAACTGGCAAAAATTTTATGTATTATTTTCTGCATGAATAAAAAGTGACTAAATATTTTTATTAAAAAAACTCTAGAATGAACAATTCTTATGAAATAATACATATATTACCTCATAATATATAGTTCCAATAATACTCTTCTTAATTCGTTGCACTGACATGATAACCAACCAACCAGTTTTAGAGGTAAACTGAAAATGTGTGAAAGATTCAAAATTAATTTTTCACTTATTAAGGAAAACAAATTTCGATACGTAAAGTCCGTACTTATTTGCTAATAAAAACTATACATTATGTCAGTGTTATAGTGATAAAATATGTCGCTTGTTCAAACATTAATAACTACGTAAATCTTCATTTACTAATGTTAACACATCTTGTTGTCTTTTACTTAAAGATAAATAAATTAAGAAATAAGAGAAATTTAATGTTAATGATTAACGTTACTTTGTTTGGATGGTTATTATGTATTGTTTCATCATGTATTGTATTGTGTTGTATTGTATTGTATCGTTTCGTAATGTATTGTTCAAATGAATATAATGTTTGGATAGATTCTATTTTTATCCGTTGTTACATAATGTCATACATCCGTAATTTGAATGATAAACGTATAAGAAATTGTGGATATATGGTATAGCTACCATAAAAAGATAGAATAAATGATAAATAAAATTATTGAATAATAAATTAAGTAAAAAATGAGAAGAAGATTAAAGTAACGACACAACTACACCAAATAGGTCGTTACATAAAAATAGGTCTTTTCGTCGTTACAAAACGATAGATTTAAACGATACGATATGATGAAATTTAAATAGCAATTAAAATAAACATTGTATTCAAACTAATAGTACGATACAATACAACGGGTAACAATCATCCAAACAAGGGAGAATAACTCCTATCTAATTTAGGATATTAAAGAATCTTGATAAATTAAATTGGATAGGAATGAAATTTTCCAAATTGTACCAAGAAAAGAAGTGTCTTAAGTTATTGATATTTTATCGACATGAACTGTGGTAGGATAATTATTTTTGAAATTTCTTCACTCTTAATGAAATTATCGAGTTGGAGCCTTGGGTTTGGTATACGACAAAAGGCAATGAAAGTGCTGCCCCTAGAAATAGTTCATCCAATATGCGATTCTAAATTATTTAACCTTCAATACGAATATGAAACAACAGATAGAATATAAGAGAGGAAGAAATGGAAATGAAATAAGATTCTTTGCTCATCCTATTGGTATTGAACATGTTGGATTGAGACTTTTGCAACTTTAATTGGGACCTGCATGTACTACTTTGTGTCACTAACTAGGATCAATTAATGCCCCATATCACAAATAGTAATATTCTAAAGAAATATAATTGTGTTCCCACAAATTCACCTATAATTGTCTCTCAATTTCATGAATTCATTCGAGTAAGGGATGCATAACTCAGCTTTGGTGTTTATATTGTTATCCCAACAGCAGCATTAATTCCCATACGTGGGATGTTTGAGAAGCAAAGAGTATTCATAAATCTTTAACTCTACTAAATTATTATTGATAGATCGTCGATTAAAAAAAGTGAATGAAAATAATATTGGTAGTTCAAAGGGAAGTTGATCAAGTGATACACAAGCGAAATATTAAAAAGCACAATTTACAATACCTTTCTATCAAATTTTTTTTATGAATATCTTTTTCTTTACAAAAAAACATCTTATTGTTTTGTTCTTGGAAATATTTTATCTCTTCTTAAGCATCTGACATAATTAACATTCCAATAATTGTAACAATATGGAGTAATCTAAATAATATGAGTAATAATAAATGATTTATTGATTTGCTTAGAATATCAATATTTGAAGACATATTTAATTTGTTAAAACGACTAATATATGTAACTAGAAGGTGCATTAGATCACTTAAACCACTCCTACTTCTTCAATTGAAAAATGAGCACAACAAAAGAAACAGGAATCAAAAGTATGGAAAACAACTTGGCTTCTAAACTACAAATTAATGCGATTAGAGGGGTTATACTAATTCAGAATTTAAAGTTTATGTGTTTTAACAGTCGTGAAAAGTAAATACTATAATAATAATTAGGTTCATAGTAAAATATTTATATTACTTAGTAGAATTTTCAATATGCATATAATCTATTGAGTTCACGTGAATTCATAACCGATCCTCTGGAACTGTTCTTGTTGAAGTGTAATTCACATAGTGTTGACCTCAGATCAACACTGTGAAGAATCGAAGCTTGCCTATACTACATTCTTGATAGCACATAAAAAAAAATCAAAAGAAACTATAAATTCAATGGACACTCTTACAAAAGAAGAGAATGAATATTGCACTATTATTTTTCACCATATTCTAGCTCTTTTTTGAAATGCCTCGGAGACACCTATTGTCATTATTCTTCGAATGCATAATGGATAAATTTGTTTTTATGCGGTATTTTGTAAATAACACAAGAAATGTGATTGCACAAAGCATATTTGATGTGGAGAGCTCAACAACGAAGACGTTGACATGCATAATCGATCTTTAACCTTCGTTATATAATACGTACCTATTACTTACTGCACCTACTCAGCCATCTCTAGATATATTGTAGCATATGAACATGTAAAATAAAATTAAACTAATTAATTTTTAAATGAAATTGGTAGGTCCACCTGTTGAAGTATCGTGGATAATTTAGGAACTATCCAATCATGTCATGGCAGAGTGAGTTGTAGGAATTTGAAATTTTCAATCTCAAAATTCCAGACATGTTCCCAAGTATATACATGAATGCCTAAACTCCAAGAATAAAACTAATTTTAAAACTAGAAAAAGACTCATAAATTTTTTAGAAAAAAAAACTGAGGAATTATTTCATTATTTTATGTAAATACGATTCGTTATATATATATATTTATAATTAAGTGGGATACAATATAAGTAACATATTGATATTGTTATTAAATATTTATCAAATAAAAAAATATATTAATATTTCTTTTCAAGATCGAGTGAAAAAAAAATATGTTATATAAATTGAGACCAAACGAATACTAGGTATGGCCAATGGTAGCATAATAAATACTCCCATGATCTTTGAAGAGTTCAAAATCACCATTTATAGTTCAAAGCTTCATTGCCCCTTTTACTGTGTTCATCTTAATAATGACATGCCATGTAAAGTGAGTGTCATATGAATCCCTATTGCTCTCTTTGCTTCACTAACATGCATAGAACCCATGAAAATTCAGTGCTTGCACATAATATTTCAAGAAATTAATTTTTCATATTATCAAAATCCCAAATTATCTGTTTGTAACAAATTTTAATATGATAGAAAATAAATTACAAGCACAAATAAAATACGAAGAAACATAATTTTATTGATAGACATGTGGGTACAAATTTGATTCTCCCTTGATTCCTCTCTTCTTAGATTTTTCCATGATTTGAGGTCTGTTAGTGGTGTTTCTCGAACGTAGGATGATTTCGACTTCCTTGAGCCATATTTTGATTTCTCGATAAATATCCAAAATTTATAGGATACTTGAGATCCCCTTTCAAGGGAATATAATACCCTAGGCATGAACTAGAGTTTAGAATAGAGTAACATCTAAGAAACCACTGAAATAAGATTAATTTTATAGAGTCCAACAAAATTTCAATGTCTACGCTCTTGCTTTATTATGCCATGTAACATTATATATAATATTATACAACATTATAAGGATTATACATAATGTGTTAATCTCTTGTAAAAGCGTATTAGTATAATACACAAATATGGATGTTGTATAATATGTTATATTTGACATAAATAGTTTCTTCAAGTAGGCATAAATATAATTTGTCTTTTTGTCACGATTTCACGATTTTTTTTGTTACATAAAAAAACACGGTGTTATAAATCATGACTCTTTAATTAAGTAGTATTTAAATTCTTAATATCTAAGTGAAACACTTGTTAGATTGCCGGCAATGCCGGCTTGCTAAACCTCAAAAACCAATTGAAAGGAAAATGAATGAATTTTGTGTTTGGAATAGTTAGGGGAATTAAATAAGCTCACGAGAATTTCCCCATATCTACTACTTAGCCAGCAATGCCATTTATTTATTTTTAGGTATATATATATAAGTTGTGACTATTAGAAGGAGGCAGGCCATGACTATGCAAAATCCAATAGTACCAACAACTAAAAGTGGCAAAAATATACCACAAAAAAGTCAAAGTAATTAGAAATGCTTTTGTATTTAAGACAAACATGAGAAAGTTGGGAGCATAACTTTTGATTACTAAGTCAATATTTAATGCACAACGAATTTGCTTTGGTTTTAAATATTTTATTCATAATTGAGTACTATTGTACAACAGTTTAAAGACAATGTGAATTTCATTATGGCAGCCTGCTTAGATTAATTATCCTTCATTTCTTTCGCTATATATATATTAAATATAGCATTTTATTTTATTCGAGTGGAGGGTCGATCGGAAAAAAAGACAACACTGTCGATATGGCTCTTTTTATAATTGAAGATTTGGATCCACCATGTGCCTTTATTGAAAGCGTTTGTTAGGAGTTCTTATGATTTTGAGGAGAGGCCAACACAAAGTTAAAAAGTGACTCTGTTTTCTTGTTTTTCACTTTTAGCTGAAAGGTGATGTCAAATCACTATGATAGTATTCTAATTTAATCAGATTGTAAGAGTAATTAAGATGGATTATGACTCTGCTCAAATCTCATGGTGTTAAGAGTTATTTACGACATTTTCCTACTCTTTGCTAAATTACAATAACAAAATTCTTTAAAATATATGAATTTCGGGATACATTATTGGACTTCCAAATACATAGATTAAGGATGTATCAAAGAAGAAAGGGATGTATTAGAGAGGGGATAAGACATTTGAATACATAGGGAAAGATGTATTGAGTGGGGAATAGAGATGTATCAGGGAGTGACGTATCTGATAGGCGATTTTGAACTTTTTAAACAAATAATTGAAAATTTTAGATTACCGCAAAATGATGAGTATTTAGATATTTTTTTCCAATTTTAATCGATTAATGTGCAAAGCATGTTTTCCTATAAAGCCCACCCTCAATCATTTTTACATTTTGCACAAAGAAATGTTGTCCATTTCAATCTGCAAGGAATTGCAGTGCAGCCCAGCCCAAAAAGAATGGAGCATGTGCACTTTGTGATGATGGGTATATATACAAGAGGAAATAGTCCTTTAGGTTTTCTTAATTGCTTAGATTAATTCTAAAACCTCCATCCTTCATCCTTTTCTATTTCGTCTTCCCTTGGAAGACTTGGTTACTAGTCTGGAGTAATCGTAATAATGTGAATAAAATAGAAGACTCAATTCAAGCTCATCAAATATTCCGGTGACTACGCCTATTAACTCGAATAAGAAAATATACACCAACGCGATGCAAAAGCCAAGGTCAAGACTCGAGATTTTCAAATGCAAAATAAATCCACAACACTACCAAAGCTATTAAACTTGATACTCAACATATTGGTAATTGTTGGTTTCGTGTGATCAAGTGTGACACTATTTTTAACGGGAGCTTAGCATACTGGACTACGGGGTGACACTACTTTTAGATGCAAAAACCAAATTCAAGATACTTGATTCTCCAATGATTGCATTTATGAAATGTTGCATCCAGAGGAACATCAATTCTATCAAACCTGGAACTAACAACATCAACTACAGACTTATCTAGAATACCAAAAACTGTGCCTAGACAATTAAAGAAATTTTGGCTAAACAATTAAAGAAGGGTACTAGGATCTTCACAATTTCTTTCTTTGCTATAAATAGCAAATGTTAATCCATTCAAATGGAAATGTAAGAACAATCTTAGCTCCATCAAACTTTCTATGATGAGCATAAACCAAAGTGAAGATTCTTGGTTTTGGTAAGAAAGAATCCACACCAGAAAAAAGAGCAAAAACCAAATTCAAGATTCTTGATTTTCCAATGATTTCCATTTATGAGCTAGTGCATCAACAACACCATCAAAGCTACCAAAATTGGAACTTACCACATCAATGCCAACACCCAAACTCTCAGCACCAGCTGCTGTAACAGGTCCATGAGCTGCCACCACCATTCTTGGACACCTCCTCCTCACCATTGACCAATCCAATCCAAATTCCTTCAAGCTCTTCAACAAACCCTCCACTTCTCCAGTACTAGTAAACACAATTGCATCAAATCCACACTCCTCTTCACTATTCTTCACCACATCCACCGCGCAATTCGCCCCTGCCCATCGCGTCTCATACGCGTCTAATCTCACTGGAATCCACCCCCTTTTGGATAAATCCTCGAGAAATTTTGGCACAACTGGTGGTTCATCCAACCCAATCACTAACGGAACTGGGCATAACACTTTTCTTCCTTGGCCTAATCCTAATGCCTCCACTAGCCCAGATGGGGTTGCAATTGGAGGAACCAAAACTCGAATTCTTTCAGGGTTTTCGCAAATTTTTCGAATGAAATCTCGATCCAGGAGCTCGGCATCCTTCCCCAAAGCTGCAATTGTAAGGATTTCTCCATTTGAGGTTAATGGGGGTGTGGAATTAATGGATAAAGCTTGTGAAAAAGCTGTAATCCCGGTTCTTGAAGTGAATGCAAGAGCTGAAAATTCTTCAAGAAGTGAATTGGGTTCATCGGATTCAGCAGGTGGGTTGAGGTAGTGATGGATGGAAGAGGTGGTTTGTTGGGTAGATTCAACAATGACGGTCGGACACCAAAGGGGAGTCCATCCCTTGAGGCATATGAGCTCAGTTAATCTTGATGCGTAGTTTTGTGGAGTGGTGAAAGCTATGACACAGTTTCTTCTACTGTTTTCAGGGCTGGGAATTGGAAATGGAAAAAGCGGAGGATGCTGCATATTTTTAGAACTACTATCATTGCCTTATCATCTTGGGATTCAGTTTTATCTGTGTATCTTTATTGCTTAGTTCGCCGGGAGTTAAAATCATGTATGGTGGGATACAGGAAACATTGAGATAAGGTTTTCTTTTTTCTCTGGAAGGGACGCCCGACACCGTGCAGGGAGGAGTTTGTCCACTTGTGATGACGGGGACCTAGTTACCCGCAACGGGTGTCTACACCATACCAATTATTTTAACGTAATAAAGGTAGGAATACATATCGCGCATGATAACATTGTGTATACAAAATATGTGTCTTGCATTCATTGGATGAAACATCGAATAAAATTTCACCCTTCAACCCTCAGAGTTGTTCTTACACAACCTAATAGGTGTTTAAACAATATTTGAGATAAGGGTTGCCAGAAAACAACCTCTCTACCTTTGTGAGATTATGATAAAATCTGCATACATTCTACTCTTCCCAGACCCACTTGTGGGATTCCACGAGTATGTTGTTGTCGTTGTTTGTAGTAGAAATCTTTAAGCTAGTTGTTCAGTATTTCACTATACTGATGCTGCGCCAATATTTGCAAATACTGTTGGATACTTAGAATTGATGTGGTATCTTTCATTTAAAAATGCAAAAATGACAGCTACAGGGATGAAAAGGAAAATATTATCCTACGTCCTCAATTAAGGGATGAAAATTCTATCCTCAAACACTATCAAAATCTTGAAATGACAAGTTACAAGACCTTCAAAACAGATGCACCCTACGAATTGCCCTTTGAGTGATTGGAAAGGGCCAACTTTATTGCTATGCCTTCATGTAAGATTTACTAAAATTCCTACAAGTTTTCCAAGGTAGTTCGGATTTGATCAGATATAGTCATGTACAGTACATTTTTGTGCGGCTTCGTCCAATCCCCCAAGAATGCTTCTTGGCCATCGCCCACAGGAAGATGATGAACCCTGAGATTGAGATAGAGCCATCTCTCGCAGTTCAGGAAGGTTGAATTCCATTGGCTCACCAACAACTATTTTAATCTCCTTGTTCCATAAAGGAACTGGAGGTCTTTTCCCAAAAGCATAGTTCTCAGGCATAACCTGAAAATTCATCAAAGCACAGAAAGTATCACAATCCCAAGGATCAAATTTGAATTATTCGAATAAAAGCTGGTTCAACCTCATAATCAATACTTAATATGGATACAAACATACACGTGTCCACAGAAATATGACGGATGCACATGTGTATGTACAAGTATATGGAAAGGAGAAAGCAACTATGGTATTGGCAAGACATGTCACTTTATTTTGAAGTGGACAAAGGGATCAATGGACTTTGCAACAACAATGTATCAGTACCATAAATCCAATGGAGTAATTTAAAAACACTTGTAGAGTTGCATGAAATTAGTTCTTACAATTTTTTACAATAAAATTAGTTCCACAGAGAAGCATGTATATTGAACAACCAATACATAACCAGACAGGTACTATAAATTACAGAATCACAATAATTCGAACATCCTAAGAAGACCTGCCTACTGTATTATTACTGAAAACAACCAAAACCAAATGGATCCATTGTCATTTCTATTTAGGCATTAGCTCGATATTGTTCA
>DF358688.1:66847-81362 GCA_000787875.1 Solanum virginianum
AGGCATTAGCTCGATATTGTTCATTTCTGTGTATGGAGAGCTATTATGTCAAGAGCTTACCTTTTCAAAACCATGATGGATAATTGGCAAGACAATTGGAGTCACGGGGGCACGAGCAATGAGACTGGCAGTTCCCCACTTCAATCGTCTTATAGGAGCATCTTCTTGACAGACCTTCCCTTCTGGAAATGTATGCAGCTGCCCATTTGGAAGTCAGTCTTTGGCCAAACATGTCATTTCAAATTAGTGGAAACTTAATAGGAACTGTTGATAACATTATACAATATTCTCATGCATTATGGATGAAATGGAAGTTATGTTAAGCGACACTGGATTATTTCAAATGCAATCCTCAATTCCAGAATAACATAATACAGATGCATATCCATTTTATCGTAACAAAATAACCTCTAGAGCATAACAAAAAATCAATTGGACTCAGCAGAGATTTAGAAAATTTGACAGTAACGTCCATAACTAGGTAAAAGAATTCAAGGCAAGGGTAAAGATGTATTACCCAGGCTCCATCAGTCAAATGCTCAAGAGCTTCATTCATATGCTCTTGATATATTCCGCCCCCTCTTGTTATTGGTATACATTTACCTGCACATCTTCACACAGTGAGGATAAACCCACACTAACAATTATATTCTGTATTTAATTGAGTGACTCATGTAGGTCTACAAATGAAATTAAAAAAACTCAAATCCCCTAATTCCTATCAAATTAAGAGACTTCCACTTCTCGCTTTAGCAAGGGAAATAAGAAAAATATAAAATTGACTGTTATACATGTTAGCGGACAATAAACCACACAGTCACAGATCTAGATCTGAATAACTGATCGATAAGGATGCATGTTGAACAGAAGCATAGGTGCATACAAGAATAATTGCTCAACATGGAAGATTGCTGTACAGAAGCATGGGTGCAGATCTGAATATCTGCTCATATGAAAAGCTTGATATCCATGTGAATGGCACTGAAACCACAGGTGCGCATGCAGAATAGAGTAAGTGCTAATATGGAAGTTTCAAGGTAAATCTAAGTCCTATTCCACTAAGACATAACCTTGACATTTTAAGACACATAGGTGTTTAAACAATATTCGCATGCAGAATAGAGTAAGTGCTAATATGGAAGTTTCAAGGTAAATCTAAGTCCTATTCCACTAAGACATAACCTTGACATTTTAAGACACTACTTCAGTTTATAAACATAGCTAGTACACATTTTTGTTTCGATTATAACTGATTCCAAAGACATTTATTACATAAATTCCTACACCTAGACGCTCCTTCTCTACTGAACTTACTTTTACTAGATGATCTACAGATATACTCAAAGTTCTTGATACAATATATATCAAAAACATGCTCCGTCCTTCCAAGGGAACTTAATATTCTGCTACAAAATTGAATGTCCACTGACAAAGCATAAGTTGCATTTTTCTTTTCACTTTTGAACCCTACTATGATATGGAGTTCATTTTTTTTGGGAATGGTAAGGCTGTATAAATGACACACAAGGATTGTGCCAAAAAGTTACATATCAGTATCTTTACAATTACTGTAGGAAGCTGAGAAAACCCATTGTCCTCATAAACTGTATTCAACATCTTCTAGCCTTTACGAAAATCCCAAAAGGGAAATACTTCTGTCTTTCATAGTGTAAATATTCTCATAAATGAAATTCATCTGCTATGAAAATATCCACATTCAGACTTCTTTGGTTCCCCTCCTTCCAAATCACTTACCAAACACACACAGGAAGAGTATACCATATCTTACACTATGATATGTTCTTAAGTAATACAAAACACTAAAAAGATAGGGCATGAATCTACAAGAACAGAAGTGTACCAGACCAACAGATTACACACCAATCCGGAAAAAGTAAGACAATACTGTATTTTTAAAGCATATGTCTTCAGCTGCCAGTACCCATCGAGCCAGCTTTGCATTACAAATCGGAAAACCTTTGAATGCCCACATAACTGGATCATCCAACCTGCAGTTAAGACACACAATAGGAACTAAGACACAGTGACTACAACATCACAGTATTCGAGAGAATCACTAAATGAATAATTAAACCCCAAAATGAGGTAGGTTATATGAATCCTCTATATGCATTCCGCTGTATCAGGGCATACTTCAAACCAAATATCAGCAAAGATTGAAAATAAACAGATAGTTTTATTATCCTCTTCCCCTTTAACGGACTGTACAGAACAATATTTCTGTAATTCGTGTTCCGTTAAGCACTTAACTCAATAATGGGTATTTTACCCGTCAATCAATAACCCAATGAACAATTTCTACTATGAATGAAAAAGCATACATCAGAAAAATAAGTTTTTTCTATCAGAGGCAGCTCTTAATGAAGAGATAGAGTGACTGACGTGGACATGTGATTGCTGACGGTGAGGAGAGGAACGCCGTCAGGTCGGGATCGAACTAGCCGGATAAGGGTGTCGCCGTTGTGCACGGTGGTGGTGTTCAGTAGATTTGCCACCGCCTTAGCGAAGGTACCTACTGCCGTGATAACCAATTTCCTCGGTAGACCACCCAGGTGGTTCGATCTCGCCGCCCATTCCATCGTCCGGCCACCCATTTCCCCAAAATCTTCAGAGATGCCGGCGGCATAAACTACTTTCGGAGCACCAACTTATAACTGACTAATTAAGTACGAGAAATAGACACAATTGGTCCCTTATATTTGAGGATAGTGCAAATTAGTCCCTTAAATCTTCACACAATCTATTAGATTGTAAAAATAATTTTTTTTTCAATTTGATGCTCATATTCGTAGTAGATTTCGATTATTTTGAATTTATGTAATGTAAAGTTTTTTTTTTCGACAACGCTTTCAATTAAAAAAAATTCATACTAACACCTTGGACAAAGTTTATTACCTTAATTTTTTTTCTCATTTAGTCTTTATTTATTACTTAAAAATTTTATTTTATCATTTATTCAACTCTTTATAATTATTTTACCTTGTAACTTACTTTTTTTAATAAGTTTATAATTTAAAAATAAATATTTAAAATTATGTAAGGACAAAAAATTATACAATTTATTTAAATATTATATTTTTTAAAATAATACGATACATTTTGCAGCATATAACTACCATCCAAATAACGTAGAAAAATTCAAACCACCAAGAAAACTCATATTATGATGAAAATTACTTCAGGATCTTTGAACTAGCACCATATTTTTAGCTACATAGTTGTTTTATTAGGAAGTGTTAAATTACTTTTGAACTGTTTTAAAATAGAAAATATATAACTAAATGTTTAAAATCTAATTCAATAAATTTTGTAGAAAAAAAAGTCGGTCTTGGATTTGACGGAAGTCATTAAAAATGGTGGGGACAAATATAAGGTGAGAAAATTAACTGCTCTGTCTGAACACCACTTCCTTCTTCAAACTCCGATGCTCTAAATTCAATTCAACTAACCAACCATTGGAAAAAAAAAAACCCTACCCACGCACCCCCATATCCACAATGCCTAACCCCACACTCAAAATCATTCTAGGTTTTGCTATACAGTGACAACAAGTGATGGCTGTTAAACCTCTCTTTCCTTTGCTTATACTTTCTTGTTTTCTGCTTCGCCTATGTGCTTCCACTTCTGTAAGTAAAGAATACCCCATATCTTTTATTTAGAGAAAATGGTGTTTGAATATGCTATTAGAATTTATGTAGAGTGTGAATTTGGAGAAAGTTCTGATTGCTATGAAAATATCGGAATTTTTTCAGGTCTCTAATAAGACACTTGATTCACAGGTGGCTCCATCTTCTGAGAATCAAAGTCATGATGATGGTAATGTTTTGAATTAATTAGATTATTGTTCAGTCAATTTCCTTGGAACTGGTAGATTGGCTTGTGTTAATTAGATTAGGACTCTTTTTAGAATCAGTAGTGGAGTTGCATCTACAATCATCTGCTCAACATAATATTAGTTACTACTATACGTTACTTTGTGCATAATATGTTGAGATTTCTTACTGGTGCTTCTTATGGAATGTGTGTATGTCTATGTGTCAATTGCCTATTCAAATTAGTGTAGTGAACTTTTGAGTTTGGTGGAAATGAACGCTGGCGAATCCAATCTTGTCTATCAAGTTGCTGTGGTTTTAAGGTCTACAACTTTAGGGTATCTTGGGCCAAAATATTATTCATAAGATATTGTGGATGGTATCTTTTCCCAGCATCATTAAGCTCAGCCCATAGAAGACTCTTACAACCAGTTATCCCTCGAAAATAAATGAATAGAAGACAATCTTGCAACTATTTACTAACCAGCTTCCTACTTCTTCAAAAAGAAATTTATTTACCAGCCTCTCAATTACGCTGTCCAAAGTTATGGATTCCCATTTCTCTAAAGACAGTTGTGCTTGGATACTTTTGGAACAATGTTCAATTTGACAGAATGATATCCTTCTAAGAAATCCTGGTGGTCATAATCACCTAATTGGTATTTAATTTTTTTGGTCGAACAAAGAAGCAGAAGTAGGTTCTGCTCATTTCATTGATAAAGGCATATTTTAGGTTGCTCTTAAAAGTGAAACTTTGGTTCTATTTGAGGGAGATTATATATATGCTTTTTATGGTGGACCAACGATGGCCTTGATAAAAATGCCATCTGGTTCCTTTCCTGTTGAGGCACTTCCTTAGAGTTTCTTCTGTTTTGATGACATGCATTTCACCTTTATTTTTTTTTCCTGAGAAAACTGCACTATATGTTGAGAGGGCTCATTAGTGATGAGTAAAGCTCACCTGGTAGTTGTCGAAGATGAGTAGGCGGCCAGATAAAGCATGTATACACTTACACTTCTGCCAGTTAGAGGTTTTGCTATTACATTAGGCAATGGAAAGACAAGGATAACATTGTGTCTTATGTTAATCAGCATGTAGAGCAGCAGTAATTTTCAATTGTATTCTAGATTGATATTACTGCATCTTTCATTTGAGATAGCACACCATATTCTTTTGAAATGGGCATAGACTGAAAGCAACAGGGAAAATAATGATGATCCAACTTTATCTTACTTTTGCCCCCTGTAGTTCTTGAATATTGATGGTTTTTACAGGATATATGCAGTTATGTGGAATATGATTCCTACATAGTGTATAAGCCTCTTTAGTAAGACCTTTGCTTTCAATTCTTAAGTTATTCCTGCAACTTATGGTGTTAGACATACTGTAGATGTGTAGAAATGTCATGCCAAGAACCATCTAGCTGTTTATTTAAGTTTCCACAATTACAAAGAAAATTTGGTCCCAACCTTTCTTTTCCATTCACTCGGTAGGAAGAAGAACAAAGTTCCAGTTTTTATTGAACTCGCGTGGGTTTTGAAAAAAGAAGAATAATTGCTGCTACATCAGTGAGTAGGGTTGTGGATCATCTCAGAGAAAACTGACTAATTGAGTGAACACAATTAGGAGTCCAAGCTGAATGAAAAGAGAAGAGAACACTGTAGCTTAACTTATTTTAGAATTTTTTTTTTTTTAAAGCTTCAGTGTTCTCTTCTCTTTTCATTCAGCATGGACAAGCTTAATTTAAAGCAAGTTTGCTTTGTTAATCAGAACTTGGTACTTTCATTTATCCATCATTCTTGAATCTAGCACACTTCCCTCTGAACAAAGGAAAAATAAAACTGAATTTAACACACTGTCAATGTGAAATCTCAACTAATCTGAGTGATATCACACAATTCATAACACAGAGGCCAAACAATAGCTACCCCTTTCAGGTTCATAAAACACAGAAGTAGAGGGCAATGACCTGGTATCAACAATGTTCTTGTGCCTTATTATTTCGTAGGCTTAGTTTGAGATGGCAGTGGTGGCCAATTGTGGTGAATCTTTCAATCTCCGAATCTTGGCGACCTTATCCGAAATGAATGCTAATTTTGAAGCTGATCCCTCAATTGTTAGCATAATCAAGTAAATGAAAGTTGGAACATAATTTATTTGGCATTCCATTAATGAAGATAAAGATACTTTTAGGGTGAAAAGTCATCTTTAGTTGTGGTATCAGATATAATTAGTTCATAATACCTGAGCTTTATTGTCCATCATGAGGTACTTATTAGATATAAACAAGTTCATGATACCAGAGTTTTATGGCGGATCATGAATTTAAGATCTAACTGTTCAGAACATCTTTTTGGCTTTTGTTTGTCGTGCAAAGTATTTTTTTGGCTCTTGTTTGGCTTTGGAACATTCTTTCATGCATTTTTTCTTCGTATTTTTTAATTTGCAAAAATCCGTTCTGCTCCTTTGACCATGTCGTATCCAATCCCTTGTCCTCAAAAAGTAGGGAAAGATAGAAGAATGCTACTGCATGAAAGCAACTTAGGAGCTTCACTCAGTAAAATTTCCAAAAGTTAGGAGGCTTTGAGTCCAGTGATAGAGTCAAGATTTTAAAGTAATTGTTGCTCTACTATATTTAGCACACATGTCGTATGTAGCATAAAATCATTGGGCTCAATTAAATTTGACGTTTTCGACACAACATATAGACGCATAATTAAAAACATTGCCAATTTTTTCTGTTTAAAAAAATCTGAACACAGATTTTAAAAAATTGTTTGGCAGTGAGATGATTTCATTCTTTAATTAGACTCAATTAAATTAAGACGATTAATGTAGAAGCCAGTATAAAAAGCAAAGTAATCATTTCCAGCAAGTTTCTATTAAAATCCACACCAATGCGGCATGTACAACTGTAGTAATTAACTTAATTTCATGTGAGAATTTGGAATTATGACAGAATCAAGCAATTCAAAGCATATTTGAGTGTGAAATTGATATAGTTTTCGACTATTCCTACCTAGCATTTTCTAGTCCCCTCAATCTTACTTGAATTAGTTACAACTGAAGTCGATGGTCAAGCTCTAAGAAACAATAGAAAGAAAAAACATCAAAACTGCAAATATAAAAAGATGGTGAAAATAATCAACAAAATGTATACAAGAGTTAAAGATCATGTGGCTAAATGAATGGGGTTAATGCAGGATGGCAAGTTTGAGCCACTTTTATAATGTTAGGAACATATCTAGACTGATAGTAGAACATTAGGGGCATATATGGATTGATAGTATAATGAAGAGTGAAACTAAGCCTTTTCAATAGTAGAGGGACAAATATGACCTTTTTCCTTTATTTTTTTTCTTAGATAAATGAAGAAGTTACGATAAGTATTATTGTAACACTAGTGTATCTGAAACTTATTTGGTCTCTCAACGTGATTTTTCTTAGTTTATGTTTTTTATTTTAAACTGGTGTAGTTATTCTGTCTAATCTCTTTGGCACTATTGTTTACTGTTTCGCAAGCAGGAAGATGTGATCCTGGTTGGTTTAGCAGCCCAAATGGGAAAAAGTGTTTCAAATATAATGCGACCTCTTTGCAGTGGGATGAATCAGAGACTTACTGCTATGGTTTTGGAGGAAACCTGGCTGCCATAGCATCTTTAGAAGAACTGAACTTTGTCCAAAAGCTCTGTGGCAATGATAGTAACGGATGCTGGGTTGGCGGAAGGAGCATCAATTCCACAGCTGGTTTGGGTTGGAAATGGTCTGATAATGCTTCTAGCTGGAATGAGAGTATTGCTCCTAAAACAACTTTGGACTCAAGTTGCAAAAATTTCTCATGCTATGGCTTTAAGTCGGTGGATTTATGTACATCGATAATCAATGGTGCTATTATAGCTGAGAGATGCAATGTAACTCATGCTTCTATATGCACGCTGGATGCTGGTAAGTGATTGCAGTCGCAGACCTATTTATTTCTAATTGTTTTCTTTCACCCAGTGTAATTTTAAAAAGTGGAGCAAAGCTCTCTCCCTGATATGATGTGGTTATTATACGTGATTAAAAACTTCGTAGTCCCCTTTTGTTTGTTCCATGAGCAGTGCATTGTAGCTCACCATTATACAGGCCTACATCATTATCTGGATAGATCTATCACATTGCTTTATTGCTTTTTAAATAATCTTCTATCTTTTATAATACATTAGGGAGCAAGTGTCGCCATATGCATTGCCACAGGGAATATCTCATTATTCTTGCAGTTGTCAGTGGGTTGATCCTTTGCACTACTTTGGCTATTGTGATATGGCTTCTTGTATTTAGGCGAAGTAAAAGACGCAGAAAATCATCTCGTGCATCATTAGCATTAGTTCCCCCATCTTGGAAAATTTTCAATCGTGATGAAGTTAAGTCCATGACAAAGAATTTCAGTGAAGCAAATCGTCTCCTTGGGGACGCCAAAACAGGTGGTACCTATAGTGGGCTTTTACCTGATGGTTCAAGGGTTGCTGTGAAAAGATTGAAGAGGTGTGGTATTCAGAGGAAGAAGGAGTTCTACTCTGAGATTGGAAGGGTTGCAAGACTTCATCATCCAAATCTGGTTTCTATCAAAGGATGTTGCTATCATCATGGTGACCGTTATATTCTGTACGAGTTTATTATCAACGGACCCCTGGATAGGTGGCTACACCATATTCCTAGAGGAGGTAGGAGTTTGGACTGGAGCATGAGAATGAAAGTCGCCACCACCCTTGCTCAAGGGATTGCGTAAGTAGTGTTCCAACATTATCTTTATCTGCATTGTAGATTAGGAATAAATATTTTAACTTGTCCTTGAGATGGAGTTGTTTTAGTCAGAAATGTGAGTATATTCTTTAAATTTTATCATACTTCCTTCTTTGACATGAGTATGAACTCATATATACATGTTTGGGTTGATGTCCAATGGGTATGTTATTGTGGAAGTCATAGAAGGGTGATAAGAATGCACGATCTATATTATTAAGAAAAAAGGATGTGTGATCTGTTTCGCAATATTCCTATTCCTATTTTCTTTTTCTTCCCTAGATTTTTCATTCCGAAGTGGGTTGAATACTGCAGATCTGGACCAATGGACCTCCTGTTAAGTGTTAACATATAATGCAATTAGAAAATGAAATCTTTTTGGCTTACAACATCCATTCTAGTACTTGGGAGAATTTACTTCCTAGGGATCTAATCTGCTTTTCCTACTCCAGTTAGATCTTACCATTGCTAAACATGTCTTTGCAGCATTGGCCTTCTGGCTTCATGTCTTTGCTTTCAGGTTTGGGGTGGATCTTCCCTTTCTCAATTATCACGTACTCAGACAGGTTGCCCATGTGTGTGTTCCAAAGTTAGAGTGTTTGAGCAGGAACTCTTCATGAATTTCACTATAAAGTATTGTAGGAAAGCTATGTCTGCTTTTTGTATTCAAGGATGCATCATTATCTATTTGTGACCCTATGTATTGGTGTCAGAGTTGTTGAACTTCTATCTAGGGAATATTTCTTTGACATGGAAATGATGGCGAATAAACTTTTCAGGGGTTTGGGAGACCACTCATCACCTAATTCCCAACAAGAAATATACATGGAAGAAATATTGAAGTGTACAAAAAGAAGCTGATATATTTTCCAATTATTCATGATGATATATTGACACAATCAGCATAAGATCTACCAAACCTTAGGCTTATCTACATCATCATATTTTATATATCCAATGGTTATGTATGTCCTCTGGTAGTTTAACTTTTCATGAACTTCTTTGTTCAGCAGTATTATTTTCCATAATTTATTCAGTATAATTTGAAAAATATAGGTCACTTGAGTGAGTTGGGTTCATTTCATAGTTCATACTTCTAAAGATTTGGATAGTTTGCAAGTAGTTCTTTGTGGTTTTTATATGCTACTAGGAATTCAGACAGAAGCGAGTGAGAAAAGATGAAATACTTAAGGAAATGGATAGTTGGATATCAGTGACATCTTAGTTAGAAAATAGAAACTACATATTATTGTCCTGTTGTCTTCATGAGTTTTGTTCTGAGTGTCTTACATTTTTCTAAGGAGGATATCTACGGAAAGTGAAGTCATAGAAAATAAGATGTTGAGTATGTCTCTGCATATCTACAGGCTCTATGGAGGTCACTGTTATAAGCAAAGCAACCAAGATGCCTAATATAGTGATGGATAGATACTTTAAGATCAGTCATGCCTATGGCATATTTGTTAAACAGGGAAACTAAACAGAGACAATTCAGGGTCTATTACTGGTTTATAACCTTAGTAATTTATGGAATTAAAGGATCTAGCAAGTATGTTAAGCAACTGCATTAGGTGAAAATGACTGGTCTGGTTGCGTTATGGTTGTATGTATAACCATGAAAGGTGGCAATAGTTGTTAAAAACTCTGTTATGTGTCATTGTCTCAGCTAGTGCACAAGAGGAAGTGCGAGTGGCCAAAAGCATGACATTGTTTGTTTGCTAAACTCTGTGATGGCAGTTTCTTTGCTTACATAGTTTAGTGCTTATTTTCATCAAACGTGACAGGTTTCTTCATGACAAAATGAAGCCACAAGTTGTGCATAGGGATATCCGTGCAAGCAATGTTCTTCTTGACGAAGATTTTGGCGCTCATCTAATGGGAGTTGGTCTGTCGAAGTTTGTACCATGGGAAGTTATGAATGAGAGGAGAGTCATGGCAGGTGGCACTCATGGGTATCTTGCTCCAGAGTTTGTTTACAGGAATGAGCTTACTACAAAGAGTGATGTCTACAGCTTTGGAGTCCTCTTGCTTGAAATAATTAGTGGACGAAGACCAGCACAGGCAGTTGATTCTGTTGGGTGGCAAAGTATATTTGAATGGGCCACGCCCCTAGTGCAGGCTCATCGATATGTTGAACTCTTGGATCCTCTCATATCATCTTCTTCCTCTTCTCAGATTCCTGAAGTCGTAGTAATCCAAAAAGTTGTTGATCTTGTTTATTCTTGTACACAACATGTGCCATCAATGCGTCCGAGGATGTCACACGTTGTCCATCAGCTACAACAATTAGCTCAGCCTCCTATTGTAAAGTAAGTAGATAAGAATTATTGATCAGCATTTCTTTTGACTGAAACCAGTCTACAACACAGCTTTTCATCCAAATTGCAAGGGCCAATTGTATTAGGAATTAGTTTAGAAACTTGCTAATGGAGATGCAAGGCCTTGAGGCTTGAACCAGTCTATAATGGTTGAGATGTAATACAACTACTAATCTGTACTTGAAAGGCTAGTTGATTTTTCACCAAAGCCAGCGTGCTTTCATCTGGTGCTGCCTTGTGTTGTTTACTGTAACAAAGATTTTTTCAAAATTTGTTTCTGTTTCCTGTGTTAAAATATCATTATGCATAACTTCAATATACGCCATGAAATTTATGTGAAACCTTGCAAAAGTTTTTCTAAATATTTTTTTCCTTCAAGTCTTAAAAAACTGTTTTTTGAATAAGTGGTTTGAGGGTGTTTTTCAAAGAAAGCACCCGCAATGCCTTAATTGGACGGCAAATCTTTCTTCTATTGAGTTTGTAGGCAGAGCCGGAAATTTATGTAAGAAGATTCTAAAACACAGTAGGATATCAGACCTAGACTTGGAACCTGTGATCTAAACCAATTTTGACCCCTTTTGCTGCTTATATCTGCACAATACTTCCTTCGTCCCATTTTATGTGGCATCGTTTGACATGATATGATATTTAAGGAAAAAAAAAACTTCTTAAACTTATCGGCTAAAATCATTCTTAGATACTTGTGTAGCTGAGAATCATTTCATTAAGAGTAAAAAGAGAATTTTAAAGATAAATTATTTCATTTCTAATTAGAGTAAAAAGAGTATAATTCTTCAATGAAAACTCCTCCACTTAGCTCCGCCATTGGGTAAGTGGGTTCAAAAGTCTTAGCGAGAGCATTGGTTTATGTATTTTCTCATCATTGCATGCCATATAGCCACTTACTCGAATCAAGACTTTTGGTTAACAGTAGTTCACATCAAGTAACAGGCCAACTTGCATTAGTGCAAATATACATTCTCATTACTGCAACTATAGAAGTTGAATTGATATATGTATATACAAAATGGGATTATGAAGCAAACTAGCCTACTAGGTTGCATTGCAAAACGCCAGCAATTACAAGAGTGTCTCCAAAAACGCAAGGACTGCCATTCCAGCTGCCCAAACATCATCATCCAATACATGTTCTGCAGGAGAATGGCTGATGCCTCCACGACAACGCACAAATAGCATTCCCACCTATCAGAAAGTAGCCAATATTTAATACAAATAAGCTCGAAAATCACATCCAAGTGTCAATGAACGGGGTTAAAACTATGAAAGACCATGGTTTAAATCTCAGTAAAGACAAACTACACCAGGTGATTTCTTCCTATATAGTGTTATCCAATATCTCTGCTAGTAGGAGATAACAAGTATATGATGGACTAGTTTAGGTGACTCAGATTAAAAAAAAAATAAAAAAAATATCACATCCAAAGTCGTAAAATACAAGGTTTGAGTGTAACTCACCTTGGTAAGATGAGACATGGCCATTGCATCATGTCCTGCTCCACTCATCAAAACAGGAATATCACCTGGATCCTCACCAGTAATTCTTTTCAAAGCAGTATAAGATGCAGATTTCAGCTGTGTACTCAGGTCAGGATCACAAACCACAGCATTTGCATCATGCTAAAAGCCAACAAGATAAGTGTTAGTCATGAAACGTGTTTCAGTCAATGCTACATATGATCTAGGAATCTCTCACCTTTCTCTCAACGTTACAGAAGACAGAACGCCTATCACACATATGGTAGAGTCTATTGGAGAATTCATAAATTATAGCTTCTCGTCCTGTGTCATCCATTGCACGTACATCCACAGTGAATGTCACCTGTAAAAAATGCACATATAGTAATGAACATTCTAGAAATTTGAATTATCCTGTATGGATAACAAACAAAAATATGTAACTTGTATGTAAGCAGTTTAAGGAGTACTTACCTGGCCTGGAATGACATTACTTGCACTTGGCCAAGTTGATATCTCTCCAACAGTACAGACCAGAGATCCTGCAAGAGATTCCACTGTTGAAGATGTGCATTCACCATCATATGACAGATAATAGTCGGGTTGTTTACAAAGACTTTCCAGAAATACAATTAGTTCAGCAGCTGCGACCATAGGATCCTGTCGCATATTCATGGGTACTGTCCCTGCATGTCCTTGTGTGCCTCTCACAGTCACCTGCAATGCTTAATTCAAAAGGTATGGTCAAGCAAGCATTACTTGAGTCAAAGTTATATGTGGCAGTGTATCCCCAAAGAAGATGTTAGTCGTGACAAGTAGAAGAACCCAAGCAGCAGATTGTGCTAAGAACACATTTCTCAGGCAGATACTTTTCTCTTTAGAGCTCCAATTTTCAAAAATATAAGTACTTCTCTTCTTTGTAATGTCATATCATCACAAAGACGAGAACTACTAGAGCCTTGAAATGTGTTCCTAATAAGTTGCATTAACAAACTTGGAGTAAAAGTAGATGACAGCCAAAAGGCAGTGGGATAAGAATACATACCTTCAACCTTGTCTGGCCTGCAATGCCTTTTACTGAACCAAGAGGGAGACCGATATTCTCCAGTACAGGTCCTTGTTCAATGTGAACCTGCGAAAGACCATTAGATAAAAACCCATCATCACCAACTCTGTCACCAGATATCTCATGAAATAGTTAGTGACTTCAGTATGGTATACTAAGAACTATTTATTATTAACCTCCACATATCCCCAAACTGATTCTGGTTTATATTTGAGCTGCAAAAGGTTTTCTTCTGTAGTTTCTATAGAACTTGCTCTCAGAGCACCTTGCACTGTCACACCACTGAAACACTTGCACATTAGTATACTGAGAGACAATAGCTATACAAACAAAGACAAGCTTTTGGGTTAGCCATACAAACTTCTTATCATGTACTTGCAATGTTGAATTAGGTAATATGCCAGCAATAGCTGCACTCCCCAAGAAGGTAGACTGAAACCTTACTCCCTCCTCATCACTAAATGCAATCACCTGCAAGACAGTACATAAGATATTTGCGATCTTGAAGACTAAAAAGCAGGAGAAATCAAATACTTGATCATATGATATTATCTGAAAATAAAAGCTGTAAAATATAAGAATACAAAGAGAAGTCAAATTGGCAGCACCAATACATTAAGCAATTAGCACTACTGTTAGTACTGTAAACATTGCTAAAACTGCTTGTATATGCACCCTCCAACTACTAATAATCCTGCTAACACAAATGATCACTTGGGATCTTAAATAATACCATTTCTTTTGCCAATATCTAGATTTAAAACAGTCTGGGAAGCATAAGTGTCATTGCACAATTATAATGATTTTGGATGTGAAAATAAATTCTTCATGAAGAGTTCCTACTGTTTAATTAATAGAACAAAAGTCATATCTGTTAGATGGCATGACTTATTCTCCCCTTGAAGAACTAATTATGTCAAAGTACCTGAAAATAAGGAATGTAAACCTAAATTTTGCCTGTTCAAGGATAAACATTTCAAAGAGGTCAGATATACTATTTGAACTAGGCTTACGTGCCGGGGATGATGGACTAGTTTAG
>DF358687.1:9933-24521 GCA_000787875.1 Solanum virginianum
GTCGGAACTTTAACCATGATTGGGTATATAGAGATAACTAAGGTAGACATTGTGAAAGAGAAAGAGTGTCGGAGGCTGAATAGGGAAGAAGAGAGGGCTACGAAATGGTCCTTACGTGCCACCTCAAAACTATGATGCCATGCCAAGCACTTCTAGGCATGATGAGATGTTTTACAAGTTGTTGAAGAGAGACGATCACCAAGATGAGACCCCAAAGGGTATAAAAGCAGATATCTCAAGTATTAACCAAAAAATAGAGTCTCACTCAGTTGCTATTAAGCAACTAGAGCAATAATTTAGGCAAGTTTCTTCACAGTTGAACCAATGGAAAAAGGGCACCTTACAATGACTCGTAGTAGCAAAAGCACTATAGAACCACCTATGCCAATGGTAAAAAATGGAAGCCATAAGAAAAAAGTGCATGAGAAGACCAAGGTGTACAACACGGAAGCCATAATCAAAATGCCTATGATCATATTCGAAGACAATGTTGCGTGCATAGCTCAATTGAAAAGAGGCTTCATAAAATGACACATAATGAAGCATATTTCACCAAAATTGTTCTTCACACATCATCTCCAAAAAAATAGTGATATTGACATGCAGTAAATATGTTCAAATGATAATCCAACAGATTTATTCACTAAATCTTTGCCAGCCTCAACACTTGAGAAAATGATACACAAGATAGGAATGCGACAACTCCACCAATTGGATAGTAGCCTTTAAATAGAGGGAGTAGAATACGCGTTGTGCTCTTTTTCCCTTAACCAAGGGTTTTTCCTACTGGGTTTTCCTGGTAAGTTTTTTAATGAGGGAGCCAAAAATGTGTATTAACGGTCATTCCTAGGTGTAACACGACCATTATTATTATTATTGTTTCTATGACCATGGCCACGACCATGACCGAGGCCACGACCCTTTTCTTGTTGTTTATAATTCATCTGGTTCACTTCAGGGAGTGGCGTAGAACTAATGGGTCAACTTTCATGATTCTTTATTAATAGGTTATTGTATTATTCAGTAACAATCAGGTGCGAAAGTAAATCAAAATACCTTTGGAAGCCCTTTTGCTGATATTGCTGCTATAGGAGCATATTTGCGGGAGTGAATATAAAATATATTTTCTTGAGTTTATCATGTTTGGTGAACTTTTCTCCACATAAAGTTAACTGGAACACAATTTTATACATCGCCGTATTATATGTGATTATACTTTTAAAGTCCATCAACCTCAAGTTGAGCCAATCATGACGCGCCTGTGGGAGAATGACAAACTTTAGGTGGTCAAACCTATCTTTTAAATTATTCCACAATGCGAGGGGGTTTTTTAAAGGAAGATATTGCATTTTTAGTCCCTCGTCAAGATTATGGTAGAGAAATATTAAGGTCTTGGCACAGATGCCTGTTTGTCTTCTTTGATGGTGTCTGCGAGACCCGTCGCATCCAGATGAATTGCGGCATCTAGTGCTCATGACGAGTAACCTTTTCCTGATATATCCAAGGCAACAAATTCAAGTTTGGTAATATTAGACATTTTTATGAAAATAAATTTTTTACCTTGTTACCTGTTTAACGTAGCTTGAAGTGGTTAGAGCCTCATGCTGATAAAGTGGTATGAAATAGGGTATTGGAGAAAATTCGAAGGAAAATACAACAAAATATATTAAATGATAAAATTAAAAGTCCAAGGTTTTGTTTTTCAATTTTCTTGTTTTTTTTCTATTTTTGGAAGATGACTATTTATAAACTTACAACATGATGACCAAGTGTCTTTCTTTGACACTTGGTGGATAATTACATATACACCATGCACACCTCTTGGCCACTTAGCAAGAGGTGGCATGTTCATACTACTTGACACTTGGACAATTACATATACATCATGCACACCTCTTGGCCACTTAGCAAGAGGTGGCATGTTCATACTACTTGACACTTGGACAATTACATATACATCATGCACACCTCTTGGCCACTTGGCAAGAGGTGACACTTCCTTAATGGAGGATTTGGGTCTTCTTCCTTGAGAGAGAAATTTGAAATGAGTGAAGGAGAAGGTTATAAGGCCATGAAAATAGGCTTAGAAGGGCCAAATTTTATTCTGCAAATATTTTACTTTAATACCTATGAATGCGTAAGTAGCTTAAGATGGCTTGGATGAGGTACCTTCGGATATCATATTTGTCTTGTGATGACTAGGCCCTAGGTGGGGTCCTTACCAACTTGGTATTAGAGCAAGAGGTTTGGAAATATTCCTCAGTTGTCCATGCATACCCTATTGAGTAGCATCTCATTCAAGGTTTCAAAGCATGCCATCATCTTGAGTGAAAGGCTATGAGAATATTTAGGAAAGTCTCCTCTTCTTTCTTTTTCATATCATGCCTTTATAGTTGGCTAAGGTTTTCCAATAACTAGCGATGACCTTGTTGATTTTGTTCATATCATGTAGTTAAGATAGCTCCACACAAAAGAGGCAAACCCAAACAATAATTCCCTTCGCTCCAAGAAGATAATGGAGTATCTTGTGTGGAGTTTTGACCCGCCTTTACATTGTTGGCCCAAGCATTCAAAATCCAAGCTAACTGGGAGATTGCTAGTCCTCCCCAAGTACCAAGCATTCAAAAACCAAGCTAACCAGTAGATTGCTAGTCCTCCCCAAGTACCTACTCTGGCCACTAAAGTTAGAGACTTCATAAGGATAAACCCTCTAGTGTTTCATGGTTCCAAGATATAGGAGGACCCCATTAAGTTCATTGAAGAGGCCTATGAGGTAGTAGTGGTCATGGGTATCACTTTGGAAGAGAAAGCTGAGTTAGTGGCCTACCAATTCAAAGGGGTAGCAAAAATTTTGTACGATAATGGCTAGATGAGAGGGGTAAAAAAGCGAGTCTCGATTCATCCTTAATGAGCAAAAGGAGGCCAAATTCAAAGAGTTTATGAACCTCAAGCAAGGGTCTATGTGTATGAGGGACTATACCCTCAAATTCACCTAGCTTTTAGAGTATGTATTACGACCCAATCCTAGGGCCTAGATCTGACATGGTGAATGAGAGGTCCAAAGACAACCCAAACAAGCCTCTTTATTGTAACATGCACATATCCTTGGTTGCAGAAGCGTAATTAAACAATAATAAGAGTCAATAAATAAAAAGGGGAAAATGGGACTAAGAAAAGTCTTTGATAAACATAGAAACATAAGGAGAGTCAAGCTTGTCCCCAGGCTCACCCTCATAATAACAAGTATTCAACATAAGGAATAAGTCTTAACATAGCATAAAATAAGTGGATATTATCCTCAGAATTAAGGACTCGCCAAAGTCTTCCTCAAGGAATCGAACTAGTCATGTGGAGGAGGATGATCAAAAGGTGCTCCGGTTCCTAAATAGTAATATCATATAGGCAAAACAATGCGTTAGTATGTTTGAATGTACTAAGTATGTGGGGTGCAATGCAACAAAGGACTCTTATAGACGAGTAATATCATATAGGCAAAACAATGCGTTAGTATGTTTGAATGTACTAAGTATGTGGGGTGCAATGCAACAAAGAAGTAATCCAATGTATTAAAAATGCATAATGAAAAATCAATGGATATATAATCTCAATATGACATGTATGATCAATGCTTGTAATAAAACATGCTTGTAAAATATTTAACTTGCATAATATATCATACATATATGGGAAGAGACCTAAACCGACATAAACCAAGCAACTACAACTTGGAATACAAGGCTTGACACCCGCTCGGTATAGGTGACCGGGCATGACACCCCCTGGCGAAATATGGTCTACTGGCCAAGGCAAACCAAACATGATAAACATGATAATGTGCACTAGGTGGATCTACTAGTATAGCAAGGGTAATAAATAATCCTGTGGTGGCACATAGTTTAGAGACTAAAGAATTTATATAAGGACCCCTTGTGTCAAGCCTCCATGTTAAGCCTTAATTGGTGATATGTCAAATCCCATAGAATAATTGAAATAATCATAACTTTGATAACTTTTAAGAGGCATGATGACATGACATGAGTAGCTCTTAAACATGCTTGAACTCTACTAGTGAGCATAACTTGAACATGAGAGTAGATAATATTCATACATGAATCCTTGCTTTAACATGAAATGGCTCACAAGAGGTAAAAAAAACTTTAAAATATGGCTCAACTCGTTACGTCTAAAATCATGGATATTTTTCATGAATTGAAGATATACTTGAAAGCCTTTAATCATCATGAAGTCACTTGACTTGTAAATCATGTAGTAGTTCATCAATAACTTGAGAATTCCTATCATTTAGTTTCATCAAACACATGGTGGGTTGATGATACTTGTTCAAAATCATACAACTCAAGAGTAAACAAGATGAGTAAAATCAATTCAAAATAAACTCACCAATATTGTAGTAAAACCCCTAAATTGGATATCATAAAATACTTATCAAAAGTTCATCATAGTTCATACTTTTAATAGCTCAAATCATATATAATCTCAATAGATATAAATCAACTCATGAAATAAGTTTAAGGTATATATTCATGCATAATCAATCAATATTCGATAAAACCCCAACATAATTTATATTCATCTTTCATAATAAAAGATACCCATAAGTAATACAACTTGAAATCACGCAATTTTCATAAAAAGAGAAGGTTGGGCTCCATGAGTGAAAGGATACATTAATGAAGACCCACGTACCTCAAACATCGATTTTCTTAAAATAAGGTTGAAGGAACCTTGAAGCTTAAGATGACTTCTTGAGTTCCAAAATTGAGCTAGAAATCCTTGAATTTTGGGTAAGAGATTTTATAATGTCTTAGAGAGGTTTTTGAGAGGGTTTTGTGAGTTGTAGAGTTGCAAAATGACTAAGTATGGGAGATTCACATTTAAATAGGCATGGGGGCATAATCCCAATGCTCCTGGATGAAACAAGGAAAACTGGAAAAATTTTACACTGGTCTGCATCGTGGCCTGTTCGCAGGCTCTTTAGAAGTCGTTAATTAGAAAAAGTTATTTTTCACTATGGGTCTTCTAATATCCGGGTTATACCCATTCCTCACTCAATTTTTCCCTCTGATCGAGAATATAAATTTTGATATTTGAAATCACGCACAGATTTTGAAATATATAAAAATTATGATTATAGGCCATTCCAAAGCACATGAAGGGTGTTTTAATATCTCCCCATGGGAATATTCCTTCCCGAATGTCAAAGAAACATGAGTGAGAAAAGTAAATGTGACACTTTCAGCCTGACCTGAATGCAACAAATGCACCGAAGCATTATTTTCAAAAAGTCTTAACATGACTATTAAAAGTCACCATAAACTAGTTACCATGAACGTGAATACAAGCAAGATGACATAAGGGATGAAACTTAAGACTTGAAATTCTAGATGGAACTTAGTTTTTATCTTAGGATTGAACAGAGTGAAAGAAGTATGGATATTGCTTATTCATGTTTGCTTCGGCTCCTCTAGTGAAACTTTTGACTCATTGATTCTCCCCAAAGGACTCTTATAGACGTCACATCTTAGCTTACTTGTCTATCCAACCTTTCCACTAGGACCTCCTCATAAGTCAAGTTATCCTCATTAACATCTACAACCTCTAAAGGCACAATAACATTTGGGTCACCCACACACTTCATAAAATCAACACATGGAAGAATGGATGAACCATGCTCAAATCCATAAGCACCTCTAATTCATATGCAACCTTACCAATTCTTCTCAAAATTTCATATGGTCCCACAAACCTTGGACTCAATTCCCTATCTTACCAAACCGAACTACACCCTTCATGGGTGAGACATTCAAGTAAGTCCAATCATCAACATTGAACCAAAGATTTCTTCCCTTAAATTGGAGTAGGACTTTTGCCTACTTTAAGCCATCTTCGATTTCATTCTTATCACCCTCACCAAGATACCTCCCTAATATTGCTATACATTTGTAAAATTGGGGAGAATCGAATAGGATAAATCATGTGCCTCCTTCAAATCACATCCCTCAACCCATCAACCTTAAGCAAACATAACCTACCTTGGTACCTAAAGGCACTATCTCCCTCTTGGGAGAAAACGTCTACTTTACCATTTACCAAGGCCTTCAATTCTAGCAAGGTAGGGTCAAGGTCTTGTTCTGACTAAACTTCTTCAACCAAAGAAAATTGGGAACAATCAACAACCACTTCACCACCACTTTCAAGTTCATTAAACCTAATCCCCAACCTAGCTAACCGGTGAACCTCTCTAGACACTTTCTTGGTACTAACATCAAAATAAGCTAGGCTATCTATGGACATTCTACTTAGACAATTGATCATAACATTAGCTTTGATGGGATAATAGTGCACACTCATTTCATTATCCTTATGGAGTTTTAACCACCTCCTTTGTCTCAAGTTATGATCTTTTTGTGTGAACATATATTGTAGAATCTTATGATCGGTAAAACCATCTACATGAACCCCATAAAAATAATGACGCCAAATTTTCAAAGCAAACACCACGGCGGTCTGTTCAAGATCAGGGATGGGATAATTCTTCTCATGCACCTTAAGTTTTCTAGAGGCATATGCCATAACCTTGCCATTTTGTATCAAAACAAACCCCAAACCAATCCTTAAAGCATCACAATAAATCACAAACCCTTCTAATCCTTTTATGTAACACCCCACACACACTATAAGTATTTGTACTACACATATGAAACATGACATGGACTTTCAAATTAGTTCCAACTTTAAAAGTGTTTGCATCTCGCGTTAAAGAGCATCGTGTGTATCTAAAGTTTAAGAAAGTTGCGTGTATACATGTGTTGCATCGAGTTAAGGGGACTAAGACCCTAAATAAATGAATACAATTAAGGTGCTTGTAGGACTTAGGAAGCTAGCAGGTGAGTGAGCTACTTTCTTAGCTTGAATTTGCGAGTTAAACGGAGACGAGACCCGACGTCGAAATTGTCCAATTACAATTATGAATTAAGTCTGAGTTAAGGAGGTATATTTAGCCCATGTTATAGTACAATATGTGGGCTGTATTACAGCCCAATATGAAGGAATACAAATACCCGATTATATTCTAAGTTACTTAGCTAAATGGGCCTAAACTCTAAGAGAAGGAAAAATCTGCAATTTGGGCAACAAAGGCCCAACTGTTTAGAGGTCCATTTGGGCCCAAGTTTAAGGCTCAAGCTGCAGCATCACCAGCTCTCTAACATATAATAATATATGGTTAAAACTACAAGCCTAGGTTGGCCAAAGTTTCCCCTTTAAAGGTGTCAAAAACAGCAAACATTTCATTCTAACGTTTGGGAACAATTTTCAGCTTCTAAGATACTCTTTTCCTCTCCTTTCTTTATATCATAGAGCAGCCAAAAAAACCTTCTAGGGTTCTTGAAGGACATCCTAATCTTAAAGAATAAGGTAAGCAATCTTAAGTATATGTTTATTATAACTTTCTCATGACAAACAAGAGAAAATGTTAGTTGTGTTGATACTGAAAATTCTGGACAGCATGTGTTATTGATGTTGCTGTGTACTTTTCTTGTTAATTATGAGTTATTTCTCTTCTTGGGTTGCTGTATTAGGAAGTATTACTTATGTACTTAACAAAGTATAGGTTGGAAGTGGTATAATCAGGCTGTTTGGTTTTTTTACAGTCCGCAATAGTAAGCATTTACGCAATGTCGCAATTGTGTTTTGATTGAACTTGTGGACTAATGTATATAGGGTTGTTGCTCCACATTTTTGATTGTTGATTTGGTACTTTACTGAGACTGTTTGAAGGATGGTATTGTGGGTAAATGTGTGAAGAATAGTTTGGTTTAAGTTGGGATAGGGTTGGGATTACCGACGTCGAAAGGTAGCGAAAAGATGTAATGTTATGTCATCCATTTGTTTGTTGCGAAGAATAGTCATGTGCCCTATTTTGTGGACTGTTATGAGGCTGGTGTGGAACTAAGACAGGCTGTACTTGATGTATAGATGTTAATGTCCATTAGGAAATACAATTAAAGGCAAGACAGTGGGTAAGTACGCACGAGTTTACTTACCATGTTGTAGCTGAACATTTTGAGGAAGAGAAGGTTGTCCGAAGGTAATAGCGAGGTCATACAGCGAGGTATGTAAGGCTATTTGATTTCCTATCACTTGGCATGAACCATAGATTCCAATCTCATACGCATTTCACTATTTGTGTAACGTACTCCTTTCATTGTCATATGGTATTGTATGGTTATCTATATGTCATATGCTGCCTACACTGTTCTAAAGCTCCAATAATATTACTACCAAAAGAACATCTCAAAGGTAATTGAAAGGTAAAGTATATTGATTATAGATAGGTCGCTGCCCGAGGGGGCTAGATTACTAGCCTAGTATAGGGATGATCCTATTACGGGGGGTAGCCTGAGAGGGCTAGAATACTAGCCTAGCATAGGGACGAACCCGATACAGTTTACCCCTAATTAGCTGGGTATTTTACTGTATGTTTGAGTACATCATCTCGTACTAACGTCCCTTATGGGGGACCTGCATTTCATGCTGCAGTTACAGGCACAAGTAGATCTCCCCAGTAGGAGTACAGGATATCCAGCTATGGTTACCAAGCTCCAGATGGCTTTGGGGCTTTACATATCTAGAGATTATATATACTGGTGTTGTAAAGTTGTCAAGGCGAGGCCTGTCCCGACCCTTATAAGATATTTTCCCTCTTTAGAGGCTTTAGAGATTACATATACTTGTTTTGTACAGTTATCGAGGTGGGGCCTGTCCCGACCCTTATAAGATATTTTCCCTATTTAGAGGTTTTGTAGACTATGGAAATTAAAGTGTGGGCATATTTTGTACTTCAGACAGCGTGGCCCCAACGGCCTAGTCATATGCTTTTCCTTTAGGCTTGTTAGTGCTATTTACATTCTTAAAGTTATACTACGGGTGAAAGTCCTTATAATGCATATAGAAAACACACAGGAACAGTTGGGTCTCCCGGGCCTTACCAACAATGGGTGCCAGTCCGCCTTAATCGGATTTGGGGTATAACAGAAGTGCGCCAGTCTGCCTTAACGGGATTTGGGGCGTGACAGAAATGGTATCATAGCGGGTCATCCTAGGGAGTCTACAAAGATGTGTCTATGTAGAGTCTTGTTTATCGATGTGTGGTGCACCACATTTATAAGCAGGACGCTACATGGCTTTTAGGAGTTGTTACTTTTTGTTCATTCTTTAGATCGTGCTATAAAGCCAAGTGTAATAGGTAGATTATGTCTAATCCCTAAATTGTTTTATACAACAAGTATGCCAGAAACTAAAAGGAACAAAGGTAATGAAAAGGAAATAGAAGTGGTGGTTGGTGTAGCCAGCCAGGGAAGGCAACAAAGTGAGGCTCAAGATGAGTATTTAAAGACCTAAACTTGTGAGTTCCTGATGAACCCAGGAATTGTGAAATTCCCCCAGAACCACCTATTAATGCTACAGTGCAGGATCTAAGAAATGCAGGCCAACTATTGACACATACAGTTGCTAGCCAAAGTTAAAGATAGGAAGGTCCAATTATATATATAGGTAGGGTGACTAGGGCAGCTGGTACGAGGATAAATGACTTTCTTAATTTAAACCTTCCATCATTCACTGGGTCGGATCCTGATAAATATATTTATGACTTTATTGATCAAATTTAATGCCCTTTGGATATTATGCATGTCAGTGGTACACGAACTGCCGAATTAGTGACATATATGTCGAAGGGTGTGGCTATATTGTAAATATTTGTTTATTCAAGATGTAGCCTAGAAACAATAATTCCAAATGACGAAACAATAATTCCAAATGACATGTTAAACATTGCACTTCTACTTGCAAGGTTGAAGGGTATAGATGCAATTTTAACTACTTAGAAAGAGTTCAAAGAGGCATTTCTTGACCCTTACGTGCCATTAGAGATCCGAGGGTTAGAAAGGGCCCAGTCCAAGAGGGCTAGGTCTACAGGGTAGTTTACACTATCCCAGATCACAGGTACACTATCCATCTTTTCACATAATGTGTATGCCTTAATTGAAACCGGTTCTATGCTATCATACATTACTCCGCTAGTTGCTGGAAAGCTTAAGAGGACACCTAAATTATTGAACAAACTAGTTGAAGTGTCCACACCAACCGGTGAATCTGATATCCAGCAGTGGTCACCAAGCTCTAGGGTAACTGTTTGTAACCGTGACACACTGGCTGATCTTATAGAGTTAGAAATGGTGGAATTTGATGTTATAATGGGTATAGATTGGTTAGCTTCTTGTTATGCCACAGTAGATTGTTGAACTAAGAGAGTTTACCTCCACTTTCCAAATAAGGTAGTTCTTGAATGGGAAGGTAATGTTAGTCGGCAGAATTGCGTGAATTAAAGGAGCAGTTGAAAGACTGGAGAAGGGTTTTATAAGGACTAGTGTGTCCCCTTGGGGTGCACCAGTGTTATTTGTATGCAAAAAGGATGGTACCTTTAGGATGTGTATCGACTATCGATAATTGAATATGGTGAATTATCTTAAGGCAGGAAGGATGATGTCTAAGGGGTATATATGTTATTTAGTTGGATTAAGGGAGATAGAGGTAAAATCACCAACTCAGTTTTGAATATGGTGAAAATTAAGAACAAATATCCCCTTCCCAGGATTGATGATTTATTTGATCAGTTATAGGGTGCTAAATGGTTTTCGAAGATAGACTTGAGATCAGGATATCACCAAGTGAGGGTAAAGGAGCTGGACATACCTAAGACTGCTTTCCTAACACGCTATGGCCACTTTGAATTTCTTGTTATGTCATTTGGGCTAACGAATGCACAGCAATTTTTATGGACCTGATGAATAGGCTGTTCAAACCATTCCTAAATATGCTCATGATAGTATTCATATATGACATTTTGGTATATTCAAAGGTTAGAAGAGGGCTACGTAAATCACCTATGACAAGTGTAACAGATTCTTCGTGATAGATAATTGTATGCAAAATTTTCTAAATGTGAATTTTGATTAAAGACAGTGGCATTCTTGGGTCATAGTGTGTCTAATGAGAGGATAAGGGTTTATTCACAAAGGATAGAGGAACACCTACAGAAGTGCGAAGTTTCCTATGTTTGGTAGGTTTGTTACAAGAGGTTTGTTGAGGGTTTTTCTTCTATCTACACACCTGTAACAAAGTGGACACATAAGGCAACTAAGTTCCAATAGAATGATTCGTGTGAAAGGAGTTTCCAATAATTGAAAGATAAGCTAACTTCTGCACCCGTGCTAGTACTTCCACAAGGTACCGAGGGGTATGTAGTGTATTGTGATGCTTCAGGAGTTGGCCTAGGGTGTGTATTGACACAGCATGGGAGAGTAATTGCTTATGCATCTAGACAGCTCCGGCCATATGAAAGAAACTATCCCACACATGATCTTTACACAACATGGTAGAGTAATTGTTTATGCATCTAGACAGCTCCGGCCACATAAGAGAAACTATCCCACACATGATCTTGAACTAGCAGCGATTGTATTTGCATTGAAAATATGGCGCCACTATTTGTATGGGGTTTACGTGGATATCTATACTGACCATAAGAGTTTGCAGTATATTTTCAAACAGAAAGACCTAAACTTGTGGCAGCAGAGGTGGTTAGAGCTAATTAAAGACTATGATATTAATATACTATACCATCCGAGAAAGGAAAATGTGGTAGCTGATGCTCTAAGTCATAAAGCAATCATGAATACTAGTGGCCAAGCCATAGTAAGTCCAAGGGTGGCTAAAGACCTGTGGCAACTAGCTAGTTTGGGAGTTTGACTCTTTGAAACACCAAAGGAAAGGGTTATTGTACATAATGGTGACGTCTTGACTGGTAACCTCATTTCAGAAGTTTAACTCTATATGGGTAATAGTTGACAGATTTACATAGTCAGCACATTTCTTACAAGTTAGGAGTGATTATGTAGCTGAAGAGTATGCCAAGGTATACCTTAAAGACATAGTCCGGCTACATGGAGTCCCAATCTCCATTATTTTTAACCGAGGAGCTCAATTCACTGCAAAGTTTTAGAAATCCTTCCATAGGGGCTTAGGGATACAAGTGAACTTGAGTACCGTTTTCTACTTTCAAACTGACAGTGAAGTAGAATGCACCATTTCGACACATGAAGATGTGATATGAACTTACGGATTGGATTTTAAAGGTAGTATGGTAGACCACTTGGCACTTATGGAAATTTCGTACAACAGTAGCTATCACTCCAGCATCAAGATGACACCTTATGAAGCCTTGTATAAAGGAAATGTAGATCACTAATTGGATGGTTTGAAGAGAGTGAAACCACTTCACTTGGACTAGATTTAGTACAATAAGCCATGGAAAAAGTTAAGGTAATACAAGAACGACTGGAAATAGCCCAAAGCCGGCATAAACCATATGTAGATATTAGAAGAAGAGGACTGAATTCTCAGTAGGGGATTGGGTATTCTTAAAGGTATCTCTAGTGAAAGGGGTTATAAGATTTGGTGAGAAAAGAAAACTGAGCCCACGTCACATAGGACCATATCAGATTATTAAGAGGATGGAGCAGATGGCATATGAACTAAAGCTACCTTAAAAGCTTTCAATGGTTATTGTTACTCTAAATCATCAAGCCATTAAGGAGTAGAGAAATAGCTTCGGTTAAAGTACTCTGGAGAAACCAGCAGGCTAAGGAGATAACATGGGAGGCTGAGGACATAATGAAATCAAAATATCCTTAGTTATTTAAAGCTGAGGAGAAAGTTCAACATGTAGAATTGAGGCCCTAATAGGTACATGTTATTGAATACTTGATGTGTTGTCAAAAGTTTATATAAAGATTTAAACGTGGTTAAAAGTATCTAGCTGTACTAACATTCAAGGACGAATGTTCCTAAGGGGGAAAGGATGTAACACCCCACACACACTATAAGTATTTGTACTACACATATGAAACTTGTTAAACACTTTTCACATTCATCAATCCAAACAAGTTCAAGTTAAGGAGGTATATTTAGCCCATGTTCTAGTATTATAGGTGGGCTGTATTTACAGCCTAATATGAAGAAATACAAAGGCCCAACTACATTCTAAACTATAAGTATTTGTACTACACATATGAAACATGACACCGACTTTAAAATTAGTGCCAATTTTAAAAGTGTTTGCGTCTTGCATTAAAGGATATATTTAGCCCATGTTCTAGTATTATAGGTGGGCTGTATTTACAGCCTAATATGAAGAAATACAAAGGCCCAACTACATTCTAACTTACTTAGCTAAATGGGCCTAAACTCTAAGAGAAGGAAAAATCTGCAATTTCCGTAGCAAAGGCCCAACTGTTTAGAGGTCCATTTGGGCCCAAGATTAAGGTTCAAGATACTGTATCACCAGTACTCTAACATATACTAATATGTGGTTAAATATACAATCCAAGGTCTGCCAAAGTTGCTCCTTTAAAGGTGTCAAAAACAGCAAACATTTCATTCTAACGTTTGGGAATAATTTTCAAAATTGTGTTTTGATTGAACTTGTGGACTGATGTATATAGGGCTGTTGCTCCAAGTTTTTCATTGTTGATTTGGTAAATTGCTGATACTTTTTGAAGGCTGGAATTGTGTGCAAATGTGTGAAGAATAGTTTGGTTTAAGTTGGGATAGGGTTGGGATTACCGACGTCGAAAGGTAGAGAAAAGAGGTAATGTTATGGTACTTTGCTGAGACTGTTTGAAGGCTGATATTACGTGTAAATGGGTGAAAATAGTTTGGTTTAAGTTGGGATAGGTTTGGGATTACCGACGTCGAGAGGTAGCGAAAAGATGTAACGTTATGCTGTCCGTTTGTTTGTTGCATAGAATTGTCGTGTGCCCTATTTTGTGGACTGTTATGAGGCTGGTGTGATGCTAAGATAGGCTGTACTTGATGTATAGATGTTAATGACCATTAGGAAATGCAATTAAAGGCAAAACAGTGGGAAAACACGCTCGGGATTGTAGTTGCAAGCTTGCTGCCGGGTGTTGTTTCTATGTGAATATAGAATACGATTATAGGCAGAAATGTTGAAAGGATACGCTCGCGTCTTAATCACACACTTGCTGCCCGGGTATTGTTTCTATGTGAAATTGGGTTTCTAAGATGTGTCTATTGGCTTCTAATGCTGGTTTTATTACTTACCATGTTGTAGCGGAACATTTTAAGGAAGGGAAGGTTGTCCGAAGGTAATAGCGAGGTCATACAGCAAGGTATGTAAGGCTATTTGATTTCCTATCACTTGGCATGAACCATAGATTCCTTATTGGTACATAAAGGCACTTACTAACTCCGATACAATTAGTAATCGTATCTTCACTCTTTCATTTGTTTATATGCTGTGAAAGGTAAAGTATATTGATTATAGATAGGTGGCAGCCCGAGGGGGCTAGAATATTAGCCTAGCATAGGGACGACACCGATATAGTTTACCCCTAATCAGCTGGATCTTTTGTAGTATACTGTGCACATATTTTACAGATTCTATAGTAAAGGTAAAGTGATGTAAAGAATGTAAAATTGAG
>DF358687.1:45499-62644 GCA_000787875.1 Solanum virginianum
ACCAGTGTTTCCCAGCAGCTTGGAAGGGCCTTCCAAAGATTATTGGGACTTTGAAGTCTACTTTGCAATCTAGGATTATGACGTCTGCTGAGAATATGAATATTTCCACTTTGATAAGAATATCATACAATAATATCCCTACAGGCTTCTCCACCATCCTGTCAGCCTCCAGCAACCACATTTTTATTAGTGTAGAGGGTCCTAAGCTTAACTTCATGAATGTTACAAGAGGCATTAAATTGATGTTAGTGCCTAAGTCACACAATTTCATTGCAAATTTCACATATCCAATGGTGCAGCGTATGGTGAATGCCCTGGGATCCTATTTCTTTTGCACCAAGGACCTTATTGCTATTGCACTACAATATGGAAGCTCTTGAGAGAGCTCTTGGCTCACATTCCTCTTCTTCATAACTAAGTCCTTCATGAAATTTGCATACCCGGGCATCTTCTTTAATGGCTCAATGAGAGGGATGTTGATGGAAAGCTACTAAAACATGGAGGTGATGCACTAAACTTATGTTTCTCTTCCTATTTTTTGTGTCTTTAAGGGAAAGAAAGGGAAGGTCTAAGTATGGCATTCAACTTCTGTTACATCACCACTTTATCACTCGCCCCATCTTTGGCGCTAGCATCTCCAGTCTCTACATCCCTTCTATCAACCATCTCCTCATGAGCCTCAAAAACATCAACTGGCATCAGTGGGTCAATGGTCTTCTTGCCACCATGTGTCATCACTACCATGTACTGCCCCTTATTCTTCAGATTCTGCACTGTGTTACTAGGTAATATACCTTTCTAATGCTGGTTTTACGGAGTTGACATTTGACCAAACTTTGGTCCAGTTGTTTGATAGCAACATAATGAGACTCAATTTTTTGATTAATGCTGGAGATGTCAGATTTCATCCTCTTCAAGTTCTAATCCTGAGCGGTAGCTTCTTTAATACTCTGTCAAGTATCTCCTAAATTCTCGAGCTATCATCCTAGAATTATGATTACTTGGTGGCACATACGGACGATTTTTGCAACCATCTCACGTCACCAATCAGTATCTCTATCCTGGCCCCTAATCCTGTATAGTAGACTGCTTTTATCTTTGAAAGATCCATCTCTATTATAATTCTAACCTTTGTTTCCCTGACTATGGAACTAATAGTCCTAATTGGATCCTTTGGTGTTGGTCCTAAAACCCCCCAATATGATTACTGACAAAGCAAGTGTCCTCCTCATATTAAGGCTCCTCTTGTTGATGATTGACTATATTCACGCGCTTTTCACTCTGCTTCATCAGTAACTCCACATTAGTGCTAATCTGAGCCAGCTCTTGCATTATCTCCTCATTTATTTTTGCTTGTTCATAATTAGTATTAATTGAGAAAGAGGTATTAGTCATCTGTGACACCTCGAGTTTCTCGTCTTCCATATATATGTATATATATATAGAGGATGGCATATCATATAAGACATATATTATTTTGGATGGAACATAAAGATAGTAATGTTTCCAATAATTGGTAATGTCAAGGACCCAAAGTTTTAAGTCAAAGGAATACCCTAAATAGACATTTGGGATTAAAGAAATATCCCAAGTGACACCTCCCCCTTTTTGGAAGGTTTAAATTAGGTTTCACTTTTCAGGTGAAACTAAAAGTGTATAATTTTCTAATAATGGATTTTTGAAGGTTATTTCAATAGCACAAAGGTAATACATTAAGTTGTGTAATCAAGTACGTTGCAAGATAAAGGTTGCCCAAATTTACCGTAAGTTTCTTTAAGAAATCCTTCTTAATTTTGGGTAAAATATATAAGGTGACATCTCCCAAAATATAAGGAGTTAGATGGTCCATGACATATCATATCAAAGATCTACGAGTCTAGTTTGTAACGCAAAAAACTGCATATCAAACTAACTTCAAAATAAAAAGTTATGATAGATTTATCATGACTGCTCGAGCATGTAACCGAGTCATGGGCCAGGTCGGGCCAAGCGCAACTTTATGTTGGCTAATTTAGCCTTTTAAAGTTAAAAATCAACCATTTTCGTCCCAAAATAGTCCATAAGCTAAAAAGAGTGCTCCCAAAAGTTCCCTAAGTGATTTAGTTAATTTTATCATGCTTTTACCGTTAAAATTCATCCTCATGCCTAGAAATATGTGCCTTACCCCTGGCAATTGTTTTGCCCTCCTATCAGCTGTGTTTGGGGCTATTTTTGGGCTATAAAAAAGTTATGTTATTTTTGTTTATTCTTTTTTTGGTGCTGTTGTGGTCAAGTAATAATTTTGGGGCTCTTTTATGGTAATTTTTACTATGTTCTACGGACGTTTCCTCCTGTAAATATTATATGGCAAATTTGATCATTAATGACAAATTCTGGACTATTTATAAGTGTCTTTAAGCTGCATTTATATAGTTGTGGCAAAGCTTTGGACATGAGGAACAACTCTCATGAAGGGACTTTAGGCAATAGGACGTCCACTAGGAAGGTATGTTAAGGCTAAACTTTGTCCCTCCTTTTAGCACGAAATCCAGGAAGTTTCCCAAAATGGCAAATGTGATATTTTACTATTCTATTGCTAGAAAGATCTTCTGTGAAAGGCATTGGGATCGCTGCTGAGTTATTTTCATGATAGTATTAAGTTGATAGTACATTCATTCACTTAAACTAGATATTCAATATCTATATATCATTATGTCGATTTTCCTAGCTACCTATCCATATGTTCGAGGTGTTTCTCTTCTTGGTGTAGTGTCATTATAATAAATAAAGATTAAGAAGGGAATTTATTATTCATAATCAGTCCTTCTTCCATACAAAATATATAATTGAAGCATTTAACCAACAATGTGTTGATTTCGAATAATCTCTAGCGTAATGCTCTTATGTAAACTACTAAGGTACTTGATTCTGTTTAAATACTCTCTTTTAGTAATTTAATTTGAACCAAGTATAAGCATTGTGTAAAGCACCTTTATGAACATTTTTATAATTAATTTCTCATTCTAATTGTTGAGTTAAGTTGTCAAACTTATTCAAAAGACTTGTAAGATCCCACTAATCATGTGTATCTGCTATGATAACGATTATGATGTTATGAGAATAAGTGCACCAATGAGCCAAGATTAGCTAAATTTATGCTATGATAACCTACTATGCGCATTCAATATTCATATCAGACATGGCATGTTATGCATAGACTTCGATCTATAATTGGAGGTATAGGGCCTATTTGCCTAAATGATTTTATATGTATATATATGGTACAGATGTCCACAGGTTGGAAAATATGATATGGTCAGCATCCAGAAAGGACTACCATTGTTAGCATTTGTTTGGGTATCTCATGCATATGCATCTATATATATGTATTCCCGACATACGATACTCAAGCATAACATGCATATTTGATTACTAGGAGGTTGATTATTGGCCATTAAGGTAGATTGAGTTTTGGTTACAGGTGGTATTTGTACTACCCTTTTTACTACTGTTATCTATGGTTTTACTTTTTGCCTTACATACAAGTATATCTTTATTTGTACTGATGTCCTATTGCCCAAGGCGCTGCATTTTATTTCATGCATGCACATTAGGTAGGGACTCTGATTGATCCCTCCACTAGTAGCCTAGTTTAGTTGTGAGTTGGTAAGCTCCACCTCTTCCTGGAGCTTTCATAGGATTCTTACTTTTTGTTGCATAGTTTGGTATAGTCAGGGACATGTCCCGACAGTATTAGTGGTTCTTTTAGAGGCTATTATGGACATGTTATTTTGGGTTAGTTCTTTTGTACCTTTCAGTTTCCAGTCATAGGATTGGCATGCATATATTAGCTATATCTCTGTTATTGCACCCTAGTCGGTTATATAGTACTTTATCATTTTTGTTTACCTATCTTGATCTACATATTTTGCTGTTGACCAAGTAATGACCTAAACGGTCCAGGCTTAGTTTTTCAAACATTATGCTACCCAATTTTCTCCTAGTCCCTAGTTTAGTTAACTAGCATGTTTAGTGGCTTACTCGGCCAATAACAGTATCAAGTACCCCTCTTCTTGGGGCATGGAAAACATGGTATCAGAGCCAAGACGTGTCCCAAGGAGTCCACAATGCCATGTCTAGTAGAGACATGCTTATAGGTATGTTGTGCACCACACTTATAGGAACATATGAAATCTAAATCTTGCTTTGTGAATTTTATTTAGTGGGTACTACATTCAGGAGATGGTACAACATGTGATATATATGGCCGCGAGAGAAGGTACCAGCTTTTCCTTGCTTGGTTAGGGGGATATATTTCTTATGGAGGCACACAATGAGTCTTACGTACCCATATTACCTCATTCACCAGCATCTATTGAGGTCAAAGAGAACTAGTACCCCTAACCCTACTAGAGACTAGGGAGTAGGTTTAAGAGAGGTTGCTCAACTACTGACGAAGATGGTTTCTATTCATGAGAGACAACTAGAGGTGGGAGCAGATGCTAGAAGGGATCAAACAGAAAGCTCAAAGGTATGAGAGTTTCTTCACATGGCCTCTCTATTATATACAGGGTCCAGTCCCACTAACTCTATAGGACTTTATAGACCATATGTATAGAGTATTGAGGGTGATGTATGCCTCTGTCACCAAACAGTAGAGTTCGCTTCTTTTCAGCTACGTGATGTAGCCATCTTGTGGTATGATGTGTGGGAGAGATCCAGCAGTCCTAATGCTTCGCCAATAGAGTGAGAGGAATTCTTTGAGGTATTTTTAGCCCATTACTTGCCATGGGAGGTTTGGGAGGCCCGTCTTGACCGTTTTATCAGTTTAAGGCAGGGGGATATGAGTGTAAGGGATTATAGCCTTAGGTTTAATTCTTTGGCTAGGTAGGCACAAATATTATACGTACCATGAATGCCAGTGTTCATCATTATGTGGATGTTTTGGGGGATCATTTTATCAGAGACTGTAGGCTAGTCATTCTAGAAGATGGTATACATATTTCCCGTATAAAATATTTTGCTTAGACTACAAAGGACCCTTTTTGAAGGATTCGAGGTACCCGTAGAGATAGGTAGAAGAATAAGAGGGTTAGTACTATGGGGTCGTACAGGGAGACACAGGGCGATTTTAGGCCTCCTTTTCAGCGATATCCATCTCCATCAGTGGGTAGTTCCCCACCACAGATAAAGGGCCATTAATTTGATTGTTATATTCAGTCAGGGCTGGGGCAAAGTTCATGCCAACCTGAAAGCCATCGACAGGAGCACTGTGCAAAGATGAGAAAAGGTTTAGGCGCATATTGCCATTGTGGGCAAACGGGACATTATATTAGCTAGTTCCCAGGATTAGGTAAAGGTACAACAAATTAACATTCAGGATCTACTACAGCCTCTTCATCCTCAGCACGTGCTCCCGACCAGGTCCACAACCTACTCAGGGTCATGGTAGGGAGAGAGGTAAAGGAGACAGTTCAAGTTATACTGGTTACCAGAATCGCTTTTATACACTCACAGGTTAATAGAATTCAGAGACATCGCCAAATGTGGTCACAGGTATATTGATAATACATTCTCGTGTTATTTATGCACTAACAGATCTTGGCTCTACATTGTTATATATTGCTCCATTCATTGCTGATAAGCTTAATATAAGACCTGAGTTATTACTGGGGTGAGTTAAGGTATCTACGCCAGTTGGTGACTCAATTATAGCTAGTCATGTCTATCGATGTTGGACAATTTTAATTAATGAGCACCCATTCATTGTTGATTTAATTGAATTTATTATGATAGATTTTGATATTGTTATGCGTATGGATTAGATGGCAGCTTGTTTTGCTAATATTGACTATCGAGCAAAGATAGTCCACTTCCACTTTCATGGTGAGCCTGTCCTTGAATGGAAATTTTATGTTATGAATCTTGATAAGAAGTCGGTGACCCTTCAGTCAGTCCCTATTGTGAATGAATTCCTGATGGTATTTCTTGATGAGCTTCCTAGGGATCCCCCCCGAAAGGAAATTTGATTTTACTAAAGATTTGCTCCTGCATATATAGCCTATATCTATTCCTCCCTACAAAATAGTTCCTGTAGAGCTAAGGGAATTGAAGGAACAACTAAAGAACTTACTTGATAAAGGTTTTACTAGGCCAAGTATATCTCCATGGGTGCTCCAGTGCTCTTTATTCGATAGATAGATGGCTCCTTATGGATATGTATTGATTTCACGCAGCTAAATAATATCACTATGAAGAATAAGTATCCTCTTTTGCAGATTGATGACTTGTTCGACTAGTTGTGGGATGCCAAATGTTTTTCAAAGATCGACTAGTGATCTGAGTACCTTTAGCTATGAGTTAGGGATGTTGATATTCTAAAAACAACATTTAGGACAAAACGTTGAGCATGAGCACCACTTGCAATCTATATTATAGACTCACCAGTACAACAAGTTATATGCTAAATCCTCCGAATGTGGATTTTGGTTAACTTTTGTATCTTTTTTTGGTCATGATATTATTGGAGATAGCATCATAACCGATGGCCAAAAGATAGAAATGGTGATTATTAGATCAAGATCCTTGAATCGGACAGAGTTAAGTTTAAGCAAAATGAAGCATGTGAACAGAGTAAAGAAAAGGCTTACCATCGCACCTATCTTGTCTCTTCTGAATGGCACCAAAGGCTAAGTTGTATATTGTGATGCCCCAAGAATTTGCCTAGGTTGTGTTCTTATACATCATGGTAGGGTTATCGTATACGATTCCAAACAGTTGCGAAAACATGAACAAAAGTATCCTACTTATAATCTTGAGCTTGTCATAGTCATTTTTTCCCTAAAGATTTAGTGGGGTTATATGTATAGTTCATATTGATGTTTTTACCAACCACCAAAGCCTCCAATATTTATTTATTTAGAAAGAGCTAAACCTGTGGCAAAGAGAATGGCTAGAATTACTAAGAGACTATGATCTTGACATTTTATACCATCCCATTAAAGCTAATGTTGTTACTAATGCACTTAGCTAGAAGTCCATCGGAAGTCTAAGCAATGTTGAAGCTAATAAGGTTGAAATGTCAAAAGACCTATGTCAGCTGGCTCATTTCCAGGTGCGATTGGTAGATATAGAGGATAGAGGTGTAATTGTTCAAAATACAATAGAACCTTCCATTGTTACAGAAGTAAAAGAGCAACAACGTGAGAATCCTGAGCTTATGACATGGAGAGAAAGTTTTCCACAATTGCAACACCTTCTATTCGAGCTAACTTGAGATAGAGTCCTTCGGTACCAGGGCCACTTATGTGTGCCAAATATCAAAGGACTCCATTCTGAGATTCTTTCTAAGGTCCATTATTCTAGATATTCAGCCCACCCTAGACCAACAAAAATGTATTAGGACCTTCGACAAATCTATTAGGGGAATGTCATGAAAAAGGATATTGCACAAATGGTAGCCTAATGTCCCAACTATCAACATGTTAAAGCAGAACATCAAAGACCTAGTGTCCTAGCTTATTATTCTGAGCTTGTATTATAGAAATGGGACATGATACATATGGACTTCATCACTGGGTTGCCTTATATTCCACGTAAGTATGAATTTATTTGTGTAATCATTTATAGGCTGACAAAATCTGCTCATTTTTTGCAAGTAAGAATGACATATTCAGTAGAGGGTTATGCTAAGCTTTAAATTTAAGAGATGGTTCACCTTCATGGAGATTTATTAACTATTATCTACGATCGAGGCGTTCAATTTACAATACACTTTTGGAATTCTTTTCAGAAGTGTCTAGCACTCAGGTAAATCATATTATTGCTTCTCATCCATAAATAAATGGATAGACAGAGCGTATCATCTAGATCATTGAGGATATATTATGTGCCTCTGTGCTTGACTTTAAAAGAAGCTGGGATGATCATCTACCTCTTATTGAATTTGCTTATAATAACAACTTCCAAGCTAGCATTCAAATGATGCCTTATGAAGCACTATACGAGTAAAGATGTAGGTCAATGATCGGTTAGTTTGAGGTTTGGAAGGCAAAGTTGCTAGAGCCTAATCTAGTTTAGCAAGCGATAGACAAAGTGAGACTAGAGACTGATTGCAAACAACCCAGAGTCAGCAAAAGTCTAAAATAGATGTTTGATGATGAGACTTAGAGTTTGATGTAGAAGATTGGGTATTCTTTAATGTATCACCTATGAAGGGAATCAAGAGGTTTGGAAAGAAAAGAAAGCTCAGTCCTATGTATGTTGGACCATATAAGATTATTGAAAAGATTGGCCAGGTCACATACAAGCTTGATTTGCCTTCATAATTGGAGGAAGTCTATCCAGTGTTTCATGTATTGATGTTGCGAAAGTGCATTGGACATCCTTCGTGTATTACTTGCATTAAGGATATCTATATTAATGAAGACTTGTGTTATGATGATGTGCCAATGGCTATTTTAGATTGAAAAGTGAGAGCTTTAAAATAAAAAAGTGGCCTCTGTGAAAGTATTGCCGCAAAACAACAATATTAAGGAAATAACATGGTAAGCAGAAGAGGAAATGATAAAGAAACACCCTTACATATTTACAAATTAAGGTCAGTTATATTTTATAAGTTGGCAGTCATCTTTCTACAGTAACTTAAATTTTAAATGAGCTAGAGTATAGTTTGTATGGGTCGTCACATGATAGTTATACAAAGCTTAGTCATTTGAATTTTTTTGAAGTTGATTTATGGATTGGGGAGATAAAATATATATCCTCAAAAATCACATTTTAAGATATAGTAGTGCAACCAAGACACTGTCTTGATACTTCGTGGACGAATGTTCTTAAGGGGTGACACTGTGAGACCCCGAGTTTCTCGTCTTCCATATACATGTATAGGGTGGCATGTCACATAACACATATATGATTTTAGATCGAACATGAGGATACTAAGGCTACCAATAAGTGGTTATGTCAAGGACCCAAACTTTTTAAGTCAACGAAATACTCTAAATACATATTTGCGATTAAAGAAATGGCCCGAGTGGCACCTTGCCCTTTTTGGAAAGTTTAAATTAGGTTTCACTTTTCAGATGGGACTAAGAGTATATGATTTGCTAATAATGGATTTTTAAAGGTTATATTAATAGCACAAATTTCATACATTAAGTTTTGAAATCAAGAAAGTTGCAAGATAAAGGTTGTCCAAAGTTACTGTACATTTCTTTAAGAAATGCTTCTTAAATATGGGTCAAATGTATTAGGCCATATCTCCCAAAATATATGCAGTTAGAAGGTCCATCAGCTATCATATCAAAGATCTACAAGTCTATTTTTTAATGCACAAAATGGCGCATCAAACTGATTTCGAAATAAAATGTTACTACAGATGTATCATGAGTGCTTGAACAGGAAATAGGGTCATGGACCGGGTTGGATTTAATGTCAGCTAATTTAACCTTTTAAAGCTAAAAATGAACCATTTTAATCCCAAAGATGTTAATAAGCTGAAAAGAGAGCTCCCATAAGTTCCCTAGGTGAATTAATTAAGATTTTATGCTTTTACCATTAAAATTTGACCCCGTGCTTAGAAATGTGTGTCTTATGCCTTGCAATTGTTTTCCCCTCCTATCAACTGTGTTTGGGGCTGTAAAAAAGAGGTATTATTTCTAGTTATTCTTGGTTTGCAGCTGGTGTGTTCAGCCAATAATCTTGGGGCTCTTTTATGGTCATTTTTACGATGTTCTATGGACTTTTCTTGCGTAAATGATATATGGTGAATCTGATCATTAATGATAAATTCTACACTATTTATAGGTGTCTTTAAGTTTCATATATATAGTTTTTGCGAAGCTTAGGACATATGGAACAACTCTTATGAAGGGATTTTTGTCAATAGGACGTCCGTTGGGAAGGTATGTTAAGGCTAAGCTCCATCCCTCCTTTTAACATGAAATTTCGAAAGTTTCCCAAAACGTCAAATGCGATATCTTACTATTTTGTTGCTAGAAAGACCTTATGTGTAAGGCATTATGATCGCTGCTGAGTTATTTCTTGATGATATTAGGTTGACATTCTATTCATTCGCTTAAACTTGACATTTAATATCTATATATTATTTTGCCGATTTTCCTAGCTACCAATCAATATGATCGAGGTGTTTCTCTTCTAGGTGTATCGTCATTAAAATAAATTTAGATTATGAAGGGAATGTAATATTCATAATCATTCCTTCTTCTATACAAAAAATATAATTGAAGCACTTAATGTCACGACCCAATCATAGGGCCTAGAGATGACCTGTGAATGGGGAACCTAAAGGAACCCCAAACAAGCCTCATAACATATCATTACACAACCTTTGTCATGAAAGCAAATAAAACGACAAAAAGAGATAAGCATGAACAAAGGGAAATAGGACTAAGGGTAAACTTCCATATCATAAACATCAATAAACAGGAGAATGAATGATCATAATATAGATACATAATATGTCCAACAACACCTCTAACCATAGAACTTAGCGGGGGTCAAGAGAAGTAATTGGGCTCACCCTCATTATAAATAACCATAAGTATCAAAAACATACAAGATATATTCTAGGTAAAAGCATGATAGAAGATAGATATTATCCCCGGACATGAATACTCACCAAAGCTAGCCACGTGGATGAGGAAGGTTATCAAATGGAGCTCTAGTTCCTACATGGTGATATCATGTAGGCATAGAGTATGCGTTAGTACATCTGAATGTACTAAGAATGTAAGATGCAATGCAACAAGAAATAGGCAACATAGTCAAAACGCATAAGCATAAGCAATGAATAGCATAATAACAATATGACATGTATAAATGATGCTTGAAGTAAAACATGCTTAAAACCCAGATCAACTTATATAGATCATAATACGTAAGTGTAGGAAGAGTCCCCAACCGAAATAGAGTAAGACCAAGCGAGCTACGACTTGGAATTCTAATTATAACCCCTCACAGGTAAAGAGGTGGTCTACTTGCCAAGGTAAACCATACGTCACCTTACGAAAGCCCATCTCCTTTCGGAGAAGCAACCTTCCTTACGGAAGCCCGTCCCTTTTCAGAGAGAATTTCATGAATAACTTCACCTTACGAGAGCCCGTCCCCCTTCAGAGAAGCAACCTTCCTTACAGGAGCCCGTCCCTTTTCAGATTAAGTGGCTGGCCTTCCTTACAGTGGCCCGCACCATTTTGGATTAGGCATTTCAAAGTAGAGTGCACTAAATGAATCCACTAACACAACAAGGGTATAACATAGTCCTATGATGGCACATAGTTCAAGAAAAGAGAACAAACCCTACATCCATCGGTGCTAAGTCTAATCCCACCAAATATATAAGATAATCATACTTCACTAACATGCAATAAACATAGAGACATGGCATGAGTAACTCCTAACATCATCCTTGACCTCTAATGGTGAGCCAAATTTCAAACATAAGAAAAGTTCATCATCAACATTACTCTTGCATCAACATCAACATTAAAAGGGCTCACAAGAGGTGGAATATTTAAGAAAGGACTTAAACCCGACTTTACAACATCATCAACATTTTAATGAGATAAACATATCTTTAGAAAGCTGTAATCATCATAGAGTCACTTGAATTATATATCAACCAATAGATCATCCACATTTCAAGAATGCTTAAAAATGCATTTTATCAAACATTTGGCGGGTGTGTAATGCTACTGCAAAACCATATAGTTCAAGAGTGAAATCATGCTAGAAAATCCAAGGTAAAACCATCAATCAATACTTAGTAACACCCTCAAGCAAAATACATTAAAGCCCTTCATCAAATCTCACATTAGCTCTTACATTCATCATTTAAAACATTCTAAAACAATCACAATTTCATAAACCCCAACATAGTGTGCAGTTAAATTCATAATAAGTCATCAACTTTAAATCATGCACTTTTAAGTAAAAGGAAACTTGGGAATCATAGGTGAAAGGATCCCATGAAAGAAACCCAAATACCTTAGCTTTGGAGAATAGCTTGATGAAGATTGGAGATGGAGACTTGAAGCTTGGTTTAATTCCTTAAGATCCAGAGAGTGTTTTGGCACTTGAATTTTGAGAGAAATATAAGACTAAGTGCTTGAGTGAGTACTGGAGAATGTCTTGTATGATATGAAGGAAAAATATGACTACGTATAGGTATTTTGTCATATGAGAAGGCTTAGGCCCATTACCCAAAGGCCTTGGACCAGAACAACAAAACTGGATGAAAATAAGGCACTAGCGTGTCATGCCAACAACGAGCAAATCCCTCCAAAAATTACAAAATTTAAAAATAAAAATTGTGAATCATTCGTTCTAAAATTGGGGCTAGACCCATTCCCCACTTAATTCTACTACGTAAATAAGAATATAAAGTTAGAGTTTTGATATCACGCACAGATTTTTAGATATATGGAAATTACAATTACGAGCACTTTCGAGGCACATTTTTTGACACGTTTTGGGGTCGTTATAATATCTCCCCCTTGGAAATATTTGTCCTCGAATTTCAAAGAAATGTAACAGAGAAGAGTAATTATAAAGAGATCATCCCCAACAAGAATGCACCAATACATTTTAAAACACCATTTTCAAAATGTCAATCTAAGTGCAAAATCACCATCAACCTTTTCAATGTAAACATGAATGCATAGAAATGATTTAGGGGCTGGAACATGAGACATGAATTCACAAAAAGGACTTGATGTGTTATCATAAGCTTGAATAGAATGAAACAGATACGCATATTGCTTTTCCATGCCCGCTTCGGCTCCCCGAGAGACACTTTCTACTTAATGGTTCTTCCAAAGGGTCTTTACGAATACCACATCCTTATCAATCAACTTATCCATCCAATGTCTCCATTGGAACATTCTCTTAAACCAACTTATCCTCCACAACATCCACAATTTCACAAGTTCTATAGCACTAGGGTCATCAACACAACCTTTCAACCTAGAGCATGTGAAACTGGATAAACCATAACCATACCCATAGGCAACTCCCATTCGTATGCAACCTTACCAATCCCCCTCTACACTACACAAGGACTCAAACCCTAAACTCATTGTCAACCTTATTTCCACATAGTCCTTTTGGTACCATAAACTACTATCTCCCCCCTTGGGAAGGAACCTCCACTCTACCATCTTTCAACTAAAACTTCCAACTCTAATAAGGCGGAATCAAGGCTTTGCTTAATCTAGACCCCTTCAACTAAAGAAGATTTGGGACTATCAAGAATACTACACCACTATGCTCAACTTCTTCCAACCTAAGTTGTCATCATCATCAACATGCGCTAGGCTACCAATAAATACCCTATTTAGAGCATCGACCACAACATTATCCTCACCAAAAATTCACACTTATATCATAATCCTTATATAATTCTAACCACATTCTTGTTATCTTCTATTCACACCTATCACGTTTAAGAAACAACTCCTCATTCCCCAAGACTTGTAACACCACCCGCAAGAGACCCACAAGCTCTAAATAGATCAATACTCCATCACTAGAGACCACCACAACACATTGGTAGGGTTTTAAGACCTTATTCACGAAACCCCTAAACATAGCCGGTGTATAAGTCAACTAAGGTATTTCTACGCATAGGGTGGCTTAGGCCCATGGCCTGAAAGCCTTAGGGTAAAATAGAACTGGAAGCCATAAATAACATTGGTTTGCGCCCTGGCCGCGTTGCGCCAGGGGTGCGGACCCTCTCTATTTTCATAAATTTTTGGAAAATGAAATTTTGCTACGGTTGCTCTAAAATCAAGGTTATATCCATTTCCCATTCAATATTTCCCCATGATCAAGAATATAAAGTCATATTTTTGATATCACGTATGAATTTTGAGATATATAAAAATTATGATTGTGGGTATTTCTGAGGCACATTTTCGAGCACTTTTTGGGGCATTTCAGCCTTAGTCTTTCCTTGAGCATTTTGAACCTTGACTGAGTGAAAGGTTAAAAGAACAAAAATAAGGGGCTAGGTTATGAATGAGGAGAAGATGAAAAATGATATCATGTATAGGTTTATGAAAAATAAAAGATGCCTTGATTGAGCTAAAAAGAAAAATGAAGTGTAAAAACAAGTCAAAATGCTTAAAATGATAAGAAAGCACCCAAAAAAGCTTGAATAAGAAAAAAAGGGTAGAGTTGATGGGGTAAAAGTGCAAAAAAAATATAGTTTCAAGGAGGCCATTTGCCATCATTGTCCTAAAATATCATACCAAAGCCCCATGAGCATACATTACAAGCCTAGAAAGTCCTAAACAAATCCTAGTCAAATTAGTTGAAGGTCTAAGTCATGAGTATAGGTGCAAGCCTATGGTACTAGTTATTATGCATGAATATTTTTTGAGAGAGTGAGCGTTTTTGCATAGTCCCAAGGTTAAACAAGAAATCATCATTAAGTGTTAAATGTGGGACTTCTTTCTGTGAGGGAACTTTTATTACATTGTTAGTATTTGAGTTGTTTAGTGATTATGGGCTGTTCATACCCCCTTGCTTGTCATAGTTGTGTTATCACTTGAACCAGTTCACATTAGTTTGCTAAATAGCTATCTGATCCTATTTTGAAAATCTGGTGTGGGTATCCGAGTTTGAGATGTATATGTTATATGCCATTAAGTTGAGCTTTGTGTGTTACTCTATTGCCTATATAGATTGAGTCATAGCTTGGGACAAGCATCAATTTTAAGTTGAGGGTGTTGCTGTGCTGTCAAAATACAACACTTTTGATGCTTAAAACTTTGGATTTTGTGTGTTCTCAATGCGATATTTATTGGTTTTATGTGTTTTTATGTTTAGATTTTCAAGATTACAGGTTGGCTATGATTTGGGATAAAATTGTAGAAGTTGCTGATTTTTGATGATTTATGAAACCCTCGATGGATCGTAAAGCATTCTTGTCACGCCCAAAGTCACATTAATGCAGACTGGCACCCATTGGCAATAAGGCTCTGGAGAACCAACCTGTGTCTATGCGCTTTTTATATATAGTAAAAGGGATTTCTACATTTAACATGCCTTTACGAAAGTAAATAGTAATAACAAGCCAAAAGGAAATATATATGACTAGGCCGTTGAGCCACGTTGCCTAAACTAGGAGACATGACCACACTTTACTTTACATAATCTACAAAGCCTCTAGATAAGGAGAAGTATCTAATAAGGGTCAAGAGAGCCCCGACTTGACTAACTGTACAACACAAAAATATAAGCTCTAGACATGCAAAGCTCCGAAGCAATCTAGAGCTTGGTAACAACAGCTACATTTCCTGTACTCCTACTAGGGAGATCTACTAGCACATATACCTGCAGCATGAAATGCAGGTCCCTTGTAAGGGACATTAGTATAAGATAATGTAATAAATATGTAAGGTAGGAAATACTGTATATGAAGTAACAACTCAAATGAAACTATGCACTGATATATGATAAGAGACCACCTTTAGTTATACTGTGGGATCATATACTTTATGTTCTTTTTATTACTTTACCTTTACTTTATAATCTGTACATAATATTTAATACAAATGACAAGCTAATCAGTGGTAAATCTATATCGGGATAGGCCTTGGCTAGGCTTTTCCTTTAACCCCTTGGGTTACCCCCATGATAGGATCAACAATACCAGACAATAGGACAATGAAAAGAGTATGTTACACAAATAATGAAATGCTTATGAGATGGAACAACTTGTGAACTCTATTTAGCAGTAAGAACCTATGCAACTTGGTATCCACGTATGTATGTAGATTTGAAAGTGACTATGTATAGGAGCATATGGACATGTGAAAGAGTGGAGACATACTTAATAGTTGTGTAGGAGTAGGTAAGTGCCTTTATGTGCCAAGGAAGAATCTAAATTCATGCCAAGTAATACGAAATCAAGTAGCCTTACATACCTCTCTGTACGACCACTCTATTACCTTTAGACAACCTTCTCTTCCTCCAAATATTTATCTATAACATAGTAGGTGATAAAACTAGCATTACTAACGAATAGAGACATCTTGGCAGCCCAATCTCATAAAATATGACATATGCGCAGCAAATGGATAATTATAAATCTGAGCACATTTTGACGTCGACGATTCCAAACCTGTTCCAACTTTAACCAAATAGTCCCGACCATATATACACATACAACCAGCCTTAAAATAGTTTAAAAACTGTCCTCAAAATACGAGGAGGATGTGAGACCATAGTCCTCAATCAATCAGCCCACAAGTTCCTATTACGAGCACAATTATGATATCACACAAGTACTCACTTTTACAGACTGTAAAAATGGTGCAGTAGCCTTCATACATCATTATAGAACCAACAAACATTAAGAAAGGTAGCCTCCATTCATAATTAATCCAACCAAAATACTGTGAAAATAGTGCAACAGCCTTTATACATCATTATAGAACCATTACACATTAATAAAAGTAGCCTCCTTTATAATCAATCCAACCAAAAAGAGTAAAGCTTCCAAATAAACAAGAAAAATGTACAACAACTTTTGGGAACACATGTTGTCCAACAATTTCAGCAAGGATATAATTAGCTTATCCTCTTGTTTTTCATAAGAAAACCATACTAAACACATAAGTAAACTTACCTACTTTAAACTCAAGGTTTAGAGCTTCTTTAGAAATCCTTGTAAGGTTGTAAGGCTTGTTTTGCACACTTTGAAAGAGAGCGAAGAACAACCAAGAAAAACAGATTTTTTTATGTCCAAGTTGAAATGGCTTTAGGGGGCTATTTTCACCCCTTTTAAAAGGCCTCTTGGCCAACATACTTTTTATATCTTATATTTAATATATTAAGTTAGTAATGTCCAATTTTTCCCCTTTCACTTGGGCCTTAAGGTGCTTCAAATTAATGGGCCTGTGCTGCCCATTGTTTTTCCCTTTCTCTTAGTTAGTTTTGTCTCAATTCACCAAGTGAGTTGTGATATACTTGAGCCCTTTTTATTCTACATATTGGGCTATAAGTATATTACATTTATGATGCTAAAAATGGGCTAAAGATACACCTTTAACACGAACTTTATTCATAATCGGACTTCAACAAATTCGACATGCCTCATCTCTATTTAGCTAGCAAATTTAAGCTAAGCAAGTAGGTGTC
>DF358687.1:62702-89119 GCA_000787875.1 Solanum virginianum
AAATTTAAGCTAAGCAAGTAGGTGACTCACCTGCTAGCTTCTTAAGTCCTATAAGCACCTCAATTCTCTCTCTTTCTTTAGGGTCGTTATCCCCTCAATTTGACTTAAAACTTATTTATACTTAACCCTCTTTAGCGTTAGACACACATGTCGCCCTCTAATATGAGATTCAACTACTTTTAAAAATTGGCGCTAATTTGAAAAGCCGTATCATGTTTCATTTGCATAGTACTAGTATTATAAGGTGTAGGGTGTTACATCCTTCCCTCCTTAGGAATATTTGTCCTCGAATGTTAGACCAATTGGATAGCTTAACCAAATTTAAAACTTTAGTTACACAAACTTTTGACAACACACTAAATATTCAATCACATGTACCTATTAGTGTCCCAATTCTACATGTTGGACTTCCTCTTTAGCTTTAGATAAGTAAGGGTATTTTGACTTCATCGCATCCTTGGCCTCCTATGTTATTTTTTCTCCTTTCTGGTTTCTCCAAAGTACCTTTACTGAAGCTATTTCTTTATTCCTTAGCATTTTAACTTGACTATCTAGAATAGCAATAGGTACCTCTTCGTAGGTGAGATCTTCGGTAACCATGACATCCTCAATAGGAGTGATATGGGATGGGTCACCTATGCATTTTCGAAGCATTGAGACATAGAAAACTAAATGAACCATTGAAAGCTCTTAGGGTAGCTCTATTTCATATCTAACCTGCCTAAACTTCTTAACAATTCTATACGACCCTATGTAATGTGGGCTCAGTTTTCCTTTCTTACCAAATCACACCTTTCATTGGAGACACCTTTAAAAATACCCAGTCCCTTACTGAGAATTCTAGTCCTATCCTTCTAGCATCTGCATATGATTTGTGACAACTTTGGGTTGTTTCTAGCCGCTACTGTATTACTTTAACTTTTTTCATGGATTTTTATACTAGATGTGCCTGACTATCTCTTTGAGGTATAGCTTGGCATACTCTTCAGTTGTATAATGACACCTAACTGGCAAGAAGTGTGCTGAGTTTGTGAGTCTATCAATTATTACCTATATAGAGTCAAACTTTTGAAATGAGCGAGGCAAACCGGTAACAAAATCCATATTGATCATATCCCACTTCAATGTTAGAACCCCCACACATTGCATATAACCTCCTGGCTTTTGGTGTTCTACTTTCACTTGTTGGCTATTTGGACATTGAGCGATAAATTCTTCAAGGTCTCTTTTCATGCCTCCCCACCAAAATATTGCCTTCATGTCATGGTACATCTTAGTTGATCCTGGATAGATGGAATATCTGGAATGATGGACTTCTTCCATTATCCTTTTTCTTAATCCATTAATATCAGGCACACACAATCCATTTTGGAAATATAGTACTCCATTTTGTCTAAGTTCAAAGCCCTTTATCGTACCTCGACTCACCTTTTCCTTAAGCTGTCATAGAACAAGATCCTTGAACTATTTTTCTTTGATCTCCATTACCAATGAAGATGTTGCTGCATTATGTACAACAATCCCTTCCTTTGGGGTTTCAAGAATGCAAACTCCCAAACTAGCTAGTTGTCATAGATCCTTAGCCACTCCTTGAGTTACCATGGCCTGGTCACCAGTATTCATGATTGCCTTATGACTCAGAGGATTGGCTACCACATTTGCCTTCCCTGGATGGTATAGTATATCAACGTCGTAATCCTTTATTAGCTATAGCCATCTCCGTTATCTTAAATTTTGGTCTTTTTGCTTAAAAATGTACTGCAAACTCTTATGGTCAGTATATATGTCAACATGAATGCTATACAACATGTGGCAGCATATCTTCATAGCAAACACAAGCATTGCTAGCTCAAGATCACGTGTTGGATAGTTTTTCTCATGTGGCTGGAGCTGTCTAGACGTATAAGCAATTACCCTACCATGTTGTGTCAGTACACACCCCAAGCCAACTCCTGAAGCATCGCAATACACTGTATATGCCTCGGTGCCTTCTAGAAGTACAAGCACAGGTGTAGAAGTTAGCTACTTTGTTAGCTCCTGGAAACTCCTTTCACATGCATCATTCCATTGGAACTTGGTTGCCTTATATGTCAACTTTGTTAGAGGTGCAGAAATGGAAGAAAAACTTTCAACGAACCTTCTACAATAACCTACCAACCCTAGGAAGCTCCGAGCTTCTATGGGTGTCGTTGGCCTTGGCCAGTCTTTCACAACCTTTATTTTTTGTGAATCAACCCTTATTCCCTCATCAGACAAAATATGACCCAAAAATGCCACTGTGTTTAGACAAAATTCATATTTAGAAAATTTGGCATATAACTGTCTATCACGAAGAACCTGTAACATTTGTTGTAAGTGATTTTCATGGTCCTCCTCTGATTTTTAATATACCAGAATGTCATCTATGAATACTATCAGAAACACATCTATGAATGGCTTAAATACCCTATTCATTAGATCCATAAAAATTGCCGGTGCATTCGTTAGCCCAAATGACATAACAAGAAATTCAAAGTGACCATAGAACATTCTAAAAGAAGTCTAGGTATATCTTTCTCCTTCAACCTCACTTGGTGCTACCCCGATCACAAATCAATTTTTGAAAAGCATTTGGCATCCTGTAACTAATAAAATAAATCATCAATCCTTGGGAGGGGGTATTTATTCTTAATTGTCACCCTATTTAATTGTCGATAGTTGATACACATTCTCAAGGTTCCATCCTTTTTGCGTACAAATAACACTGGTGCACCCCACGAGGTTACACTAGGTCTTATAAAACCCTTCTCCAATAAGTCTTTTAACTGCTCTTTTAATTCATGCAATTCTACTGGGGCCATTCTATATGGAGGGATGGAAATAGGTTCAGTGCTTGGAAGTAAGTCAATACCAAAATCTATTTCTCGTTCTAGAGGTAAACCTGGAAGTTTTTCAGGGAACACATGATTTAATTCATTCACCACTAGAACTGATTAAAGAGTTGGTGATTCTGCCTCTATATCCCTTACTCTAACCAATGAATATATATCCCTTAGATATCATCTTTCTTGCCTTAAAATAAGAGATAAAGTCACCCTTTGGCGCCCCAATATTGCCTTCCTATTCAAGAACTGCCTCATTTGAAAAGTGGAGGTACACCCTCTTAGTTCAGCAATCCACGGTGGCATAGCAAGAAGCTAACCAATCCATACCTATTATAACATCGAATTCCACCATTTCTAGCTCTATAAGGTCAGCCAATGTGTCACAGTCACCAATAGTTACTACACAGTCATATAAACCCTTCTAGCCATAATAGATTCACCAGTTTATGTGGACTCTTCAAATGGTTTGTTCAATAATTTGGGTGTTCTCTTAAGCTTCCCAGCAACTAGTGGCATAATGTATGATAGTGTAGAATCGGGGTCAATTAATGTATATACATTATGTGAAAATATGGATAATATACCTGTGACCACTTCGGGTGAAGCTTCCAAATTTTGCCGACTCCCTAGAGCATAAGTGCGATTCTGTACCTGTGACCTGAATGACTTCTTCCATACTATTTATAGGGCTGTGTAGCGGTCATTTGCTGGCCTACTGAATATCCCGCTGTTCGGGCGCCTTGCCCTTCACTACTTAGACAACACTGATTTCTCCTAGACCCCTGAAGTTATGGTGGAGCATTGACTGCAGAGTAGGAGGATGATGGCCTAGGCAGTCTATTAGAAAACTGAGCCTTAGGCTCACCTTGGGATGGTGTAAACTGCCCTGTAGACCTGGCCCTCTTGGACTGCACCCATTCTAACTCTTGTGTCCTTCTCCTTTGCCTCGGATCCTCCAATTTCTATGAGAAAGCTTATATTCTCACTATATCCATGTCTTTATTAAAGGAAACAATGGTACAATCACTGACCAGATACGTATCCAATCTATACACATATCGATGAACTCTATCTGCCATAGTAGCAATTACATTAGGAGCATACCTAGCCAGGGAATCAAACTGAAGGCTATACTCCCTTACACTCATATACCCTTGGTGGAGGTTCAAGAACTAATCTGCATGGGCCTCTCAGATCTCTACTGGCAAGTAATGGTCAAGAAATTCCTCTTTGAACTATTTCCAAGTAGTTAGAGGTGCATCTATATCCTTAGATTGCTTCCACGCTTCATACCATAATATAGCCACACCATTCAACCTATATATTGCTAACTCGACAGCTTCTATACTACTCACATGCATAATATCAAAAGTATGCTAAATATGATCAATAAAGTCTTGGTGATCTTCATTACGATCTGAGCCAATGAATGAGGGAGGGTCCAAATTAAGGAAATCATATATCCTCGTGCCAGTTGCCCTATTCGTACCACCTGCACCTATAGCTGGACCTTTCTGTCTTTGACCTTGGCTAGTAACTATATGAGTCAATAGTTGGACTGCATTTCTCAGATCCCACACGGTAGCATCAATAGGTGGTTCTGGGGGAATTTTACCATTTCGAGTTCATCAGGAACTGGAGGAAGTAGAAATATCTGTGATAGGGACTCATCTTGAACCTTAATTCATTATCTCACCTGACTGGCTGTACCAAACAGCACTTCTGTTTCATTCCCTTTATCTTTATTCTTCCTGGTTTCTGGCATACCTTTTATACAAAACAATTTAGGAGTTAGATATAATCCACCTATTACACTTGGCTCTATAGCACGATCTAAAGAATAAAAAGAAAGTAAGAACTCCTAAATGCCACATAGCCTCCTTCTTATAAATTTGGTGTACAACACATGGATAAACAAGACTCTACATAGACAAAGGTTTGTAGACTCCCTAGGAAGACTCACTCTGATACCACTTCTGTCACGCCCAAAGTCCCGTTAAGGCGGACTGGCACCTGTTGCCGATAAGGCTCACGAGAATCAACCTGTGTCTATGTGCTTTCTATATATAGTAAAAGAGATTTCTACATTCAACATGCCTTTACAAAAGTAAATAGTAATAACACGCCAAAAGGAAATATATATGACTAGGCCGTTTGGGCCATGTTGTCTAAAGTAGATGATATGACCACACTTTACTTTACATAGTCTATAAAGCCTCTAGATAAGGAGAAGTATTTGATAAGGGTAAGGACAGGCCCCACCTTAACTAACTGTACAACACAAAAATATAAGCTATAGACATGCAAAGCTCCAAAGCAACCTGGATCTTGGTAACAGTAGCTAGATTTCCTATACTCCTACTGGGAGATCTACTAGCACCTATAGCTGCAGCATGAAATGCAGGTCCCCTGTAAGGAATGTTAGTATGAGATAATATACTGAATATGTAAGGTAGGAAATATTGTATATGAAGTAACAACTCAAATGAAACTATTCACTTATGTAGGATAAGAGACCACCTTCAGTTATACTATGGGATCATAGACTTTATGTTCTTTTTATTACTTTACATTTTCTGTATAATCTGTAAATAACATGTAATACAAATGACCAGCTGATCAATGGTAAATCTATATCGAGATCAGCCCTAGCTAGGCTTTTCCTTTAACCCCTTGGGCTACCCCCCATGATAGGATCGACACTGGTTAGGTGATTCTTTGACCCCTCGGGTTAGCACCCATTAATAAGCAATATACTTTACCTTTCAATTACCTTTGACATGATTGTTTTAGTGGTCACAATATTGGAGCCGTAGGGCTGTAAATGTAGCATGTGACATGTCAAAAATCATACCAGACAATAGGACAATGAAAAGAGTATATTACACAAATAATAAAATGCATATGAGATGAAACAACTTATGAACTCTATTTAGCATCAAAAACCTGTGCAACTTGGTATCTACGTATGTATGTAGATTTGAAGGTGACTATGTATGGGAGTATATATACATGTGAAAGAGTGGAGACACACTTAATAGTTGTGTCGGAGTGGATAAGTGCCTTTATGTGCCAAGGAAGAATCTAGATTTCATGCCAAATAATACGAAATCTAGTAGCCTTACATACCTCACTGTACGACTGTGCTATTACCTCGAGATAACCTTCCCTTCCTCCAAATATTTATCTACAACATAGTAGGTGATAAAACTAGCATTAGCAGCCAATAGACACATCTTGGCAGCCCAATCTCATAAAAAACAACATACGGGTAGTAAACAAATAATTATAAACCCGAGTGTATTCTTTTAAACTTTCCACCCCTAATCATATTTTCTAATACATATTATCATATACATATCATGTACACACTATTTTAGTGCCATAACAGCCTTACAACAGCCCACAAAGCACAACACATAACAATTATACACAACATACAAATGGGCGGCATAATGTTACATCCCTGCGCTACATTTTGTCGTCGACAATTCCAATCCTATTCCAACTTTAACAAAAGAGTCCCCACCATATATACACATAAAACAACCCTTAAAATAGTTCAAAAACAATCCTTTAAATAGGTGGAGGATGTGATACCATAGTCCTCAATCAATCAGCCTCCAAGTTCCTATTACGAGCACAATTATGATATCACACAAGAACTCACTTTCGTGGACTGTAAAAATGGTGCAGCAGCCTTTATACATCATTATAGAAGCAACACACATTAAGTCCAGTAGCCTACCTTCATAACCAATCCAACCAAAAAGAGAAAAGCTTCCAACTAAACAAGTAAAATGTATAACAACTTTTGGGAAGACATGCTGTCCAACAATTTCAGCAAGGATAAAGTTAGCTTCTCCTCTTGTTTTTTATACGAAAACTATACTAAACACATAAGTAAATTTACTTACCTTTAAACTAAAGGTTTAGAGCTTCTTTAGGAATCCTTGTAAGGTTGTGAGGCTTGTTTTACAAACTTTGAAAGGGAGCAAAGAACAACCAAGTAAAGTAGAGTTTTTTGTGTCCAAGTTGAAATGGCTTTAGGGGGCTGTTTTCACCCCTTTTTAAAAGGACTCTTAGCCGACTTACTTTTGATATCTTTGACTTAATATATTGAGCTGGTAATGTACCATTTTTCCCCTTTCACTTGTGCCTTAAGGGGCTCCAAATTGATGGGCCTTTACTGCCCATTTTCTCCCCCTTTCTCTTAGTTAGTTTTGGCCCAATTCACCAAGTGAGTTGTGATATACTTGGGTCCTTTTTATTATTCATATTAGGCTATAAGTATAGTTCATTTATGATGCTAAAACATAGGCTAAATTTACACCCTTAACATGGACTTTATTCATAATCGGACTTCGACAAATTTAACATCGGGCCTCATCTTTGTTTAGCTAGAAAATTTAAGCTAAGCGTGAAGGTGACTCACCTGATAGCTTCCTAAGTCCTACACATACCTCAATTATCTATCTTTTTTTAGGGTCGTAATCCCCTTAATTTGACTTAAAATTTATTTACACTTGACTCACTTCAGCGTTAGACACACATATCTCCTTCTAATATGAGATTCACGCACTTTTAAAAATTGGCAATAATATGAAAAGCTATATCATGTTTCATTTGCGTAGTACTAGTATTGTAAGGTGTAGGGTGTTACAATTCTATGAGTCATAGATGATGTCTCGTGATAAATTCCAATAAGGGATGATTTCTGAAGATCAGCTCAATGAGATATGCATACGAGTCATAGAGCATTCTATGAGTCGTATAGATAGGTTTCGTGAAGATTTTCAATGAAGGACAATTTTGATAAAGTTGAAGTCTATGAACAAGAAATATGAGTCATAGATTAGTTTATGGGTCATGAATTGATGTCTTAGAAAAGAAATCTAAAATCCTAGTGGCTGACTCTGGGACCCCGACTACGAGTCGTAGAGAGCTTTCATGGAGTTTGCCGACCAGTTTTTCTAATTTAATTAGGACTTAATTATAATTACTGCAAATAGTACTTTTAGGTTATTTCATAGGGGGACATCATTATTCAGAGTTTTTAGGGTTTGTACTTAGAGAACTCAATACTTGAGAGAGAAGATTGTGAGAAAACATTTGTGGGTAACTTTTATCTTCAATCTTCTGATTCTCATCAATCTTGAATTTGCTTGATTTTAATTCAATTGTGTAAGTGCTTAATTATGTTTTCCTAATTCAAAATTTCTTCATCTACCCATAGCATGAGTAGCTAAATCCACAGCAAGGGTTGTGGGAACCACGAAGAACTAACAATGTAAACCTTGATAGTTTACAATTCTTGGATTGGGTATATACATGTGTTAATCAGTTCTCTTCATTTTGCATTTTTTCAAGTGGTTACCAATACTAGAACTCACCTAGTGTTACTGACTGGAGCAAGGTAGTAATGAATTGGAAAAGACATTAATTAACATGATTTAATTGATGTGCTCTCATATAATCAACCAAACTGGGCCAAGAGGAGGTTGTACTGGGACTTATAGGTAATTGTTAGTATTGCACACTATGGAGATGGGCCAAGTAGCATAGTGAAATTCTCCTCTCACTTTTGACCAAAGTGGTTGGTGAACTTAAATTTCATCCTACTCGCTATACACTAAATAAGAATTGAGTTATCCAATGATACTAAGTTGGGGAATCATAAAGAACACAATACCCTAGTTGCTCTCTATTATTGCTTTTCTCTTGTGATAGTTAGTTTACTTTACTTTATTATTGATTATTGTAACCCCCCCTTTGGGGAATTAAGTTAGTTAAATACTTGGATTGCTTATTGGTGAATTTGTCTTGAGTCTACGTATTCCCCGTGGGTTCTACCCTAACCTTGGTTAGGTTTTATATCTTGACAATGATTTATCCTCTAAAAAGAAGGTGTAACTTGGACGACATCAAAGATAAGCGATAATTTTAAGTTGAGTTTGTTGAAGTGTGATGTCGCCCAAGTTACACCTCCATTTTGAGGATAACGTGGTCATTATCAAGAAATAGAACCTAACAAAGTTTAGGGTTGAACCCACAGGGAATAGGTAGACTTAGAAGAATTCAATTAATGAAATTTGAGTGATTAACCAACTTATCTCCCCAAAAGGGGGTTTGTAATAACAATTACAAAAGTAAACCTAACTAACACAAGAATTTAACCAATATGTAGAAAATCTAGGGTATTGTGTTCCCCATGATTCCCTAACTTAGTATCACCGGATAACCTAACTCTTTTCTAATATGTAGCATGCAAGATGGTAAATTAGTTCATCAAACCCTTTAGTGCAGGTGAGAGGTGAATTCACTACATGACTTGGCCCATCCGCGTAAGGTGACATTACTAACGCCTTACCTATTAGTCCCAGTAAAACCTCCCCTTGGCCTAGTTTGGTTGACTAGATGAGAACATATCAAATAAATCATGATAATCAATATCTTTTTCTATTCATTACTACCTTGTCTAGTCAGCAACACTAGGTGGGTGCTAATGTTAGCCTTCACTAGGAAACATGTAAAATGAAGAAAGATAATTAATACATGCATGCACACTTTCCAAGAATTATGATTTATCTAGTTTTACCTTTTAGTCCTTCATGGTTCCCATAACCCTAGTTGTGGATTTAGTTGTTCATGATTTGTGTAGATACAAGACTTATGAATTGAAATAAAACAATAGCGCACTTACACAACTAAAATAAGCACAAGTAAATCCAAGCTTCAATGAGAATCACAAGATTAGAAAAAATAAAACCAAAGACCAGTGTTTCTCAAAATTCTCCAATGTTTTCTCTACTCAATCTCACTATTTTTCTCTCATGTGGTCTACTTTCTCTAAAACAGTCTAACTCTTCAAGAAAAATAACCTAAAAACCTATTTATAATATTTAAAATGCATCTCCTAAAAAATAGGATAATTGGTTCAGCACGCCTTACGAGCTACTCAATGGGTTGTATTATTTTCTATGGCCCGTAGTTGGGCTTTTGTACATTGTTGCTGTAAAACTGGGCTTGTGATCAATGACCCATAAGGTGTTCTACTGTAACGGCCCCAAAAAGTGCCCGAAAATGTGCCTCGAAAGTACTTGGAATTATAATTTTTATATATCTCAAAGTCCATGCGTTGTTTCGGAAATCCAACTTAATATTATTTTTTAGGGGGTCAAATTTACGGAGAAAATGGACTAACCCCTATTTTAAAGCAAATGATTCACAATTTCAAATTTCAAAGTGACAATTTCCAAAATGTTTTGCACGGTGCTGGCGCGACACGCTAGTGTTGTTTTTCTGTGTATTTTGTTTGACTTTGATCCAAGACTTTGAAGACATGGGCCTAAGCCTTCCTATATGAGAAAATATCTAAACTTAGACTTATTTTACCCTCATACCATCCTAGACATTCCCTAATATCCACTCAAAAACTTAGTCTAATATTTCTCTCAAAATTCAAGTACCCAAAACCCCCTCCGGAGCTAAACAATCAAGGGGCCCAAGCCCCTGATGCTCCTACACTGGCTTCTCAGATAAAAAACTTCATGAGGATGAGCCCACCGGAGTTCTATGGGTCAAGGATGGATTCTCCAATCTTCATCAAGTTCATCTCCAAAGCTAAGGTATGTTGGTTTCTTTCATGGGTTCCATTCACCCATGATACCCAAGCTTCCTTCTACACTAATTTTCATGATTTATGATTGATTTTACAAATGGGTCTTTATTATTATGAAGTTCACTGCACACTATTTTGGCGTTTATGAAATTATAACCATTTTATCATGTTTTGAGCTATGAATCTAAGATCTATTAAAAGATTTGATGAAGGGTTTTGATGTATATTGCTTGAGGGTGTTACTAAGTATTGATTGATAGTTTTACATTTGATTTACTTGCATGATTTCACTTATGAATTACATAGTTTTACACTAGCATTACACACACTCCCAAGTGCTTGATAAAATGCCTTTTTAAGGATTCTTTATGTTTTAATGATATACTAGTTGATTTATGATTCAAGTGACTTTATGATGATTATGAGGTTTCTAAAGAAATATTTAAATCATTGAAATGTTGATGATGCTGTAAGGTCGAGTTTAAGCCCTTTGTTAAAGATTTCACCTCTTGTGATCCCCTTAATGTTGATGTTGATGCAAGGGTAATGTTGATGATGATCTATTCTTATTTTTGAAGTTAGGCTCACCATTTGAGGTTAATGATATTAAGAGTTATTCATCCCATGTCTCTATTTTTATTGCAAGTTAATAAAGTATGATTATCTTGTATATTCCATGGGATTAGACTTAGCACCGATAGATGTAGGGTTTGCTCTCTTTCCTTAAACTATGTGCCATCGTAGGACTATATGATACCATTGCTATACTAGTTGATTCATTTAGTACACTCAACCATGAAATGCCTAATCCGAAAAGGGATAGGCTCCCATAAGGAAGGCAACTTAATGCAAAAGGGGGCGGGCTCCCATAGGGTGAAATTACTCATAAAATCCTCTCCAAAATGGGATAGGCTCCCGTAAGGAAAGCCACTTAGTCCAAAAGGGGAAAAACTCCCGTAAGGTGAAATTACACATAAAACCCTCTCCAAAATAGGAAGGCTCCTGTAAGGAAGGCCACTTGATCCAAAAAGGGATGGGCTCCTGTAAGGTGATGTTACTTATAAAATTCTCCTCAAAATGGGATGGGCTCCCGTAAAGAAGGCCACTTGATCCGAAAAGGGATGGGCTTCTGTAAGGTGAAGTTACTTATAAGATCTTCTTCGAAAAGGGATGGGCTCCTGTAAGGAAGGTTGCTTCTTCAAAAGGAGATGGGCTCCCATAAGGTGAAGTATGGTTTACCTTGGCAAGTAGTCCACTTCTTTACCGGTGAGGGGTAATCATCAAAATTTTGAGTTGTAGCTCGCTTGGTCTTACTCTATGTCGGTTGAGGTCTTTTCCAACACTTATGTATTATGATCTATATATGTTGATTTGGGTTGTAAGCATGTTTTACTTCAAGACTCACTAATACATGTCATATTATTACTATGCTATTCATTACTTATGCTTATGAATTTTAACTATGTTGCCTATCTATTATTGCATTACATCCTAAATATTTAGTATATTCAAATGTACTAATGCTCTATGCCTACATGATATCACCATGTATGAACCGAAGCCCCGCCTGAGCATCTCCACCTATGTGGTTTGTATGCTTTCACTCAAGTTTGTTGGTGAGTTCTCTAATCCGAGGACGTTGCTTATGATCTCATGTTATGTTCTAAACTATCTTTCTTTTATGTATACATTAACTATGAGGGTAAGTCTGGTTACTTGTCTTGGGCCCCGCTCTTATTTATGTAGTAGAGGTGTTATTGCACATGTTATGTATCTATGCAATGAGACTTGACTCTCTTGTCCTTGACGTTTATGATATGGAAGTTTACCCTTTGTCCTATTTCTGCTTAATTATTCTTATCTCTTATTTTTATTTAATGCTTCCGCGACTAAGCATATGTAATAATATGCTATGAGGCTTATTTGGAATTTCTTCGGGTTCTCCATTCATTGGTCACATCTAGGCCCTAGGCTTGGGTCGTGAGAAAGAAGGTATCAACGCACTAGATTGTTAGATCCTCAGAGTCCAACACACCGCCTTTATTAGAGACTTATTCATGGTTGTGTTGTGCACCACAGCTATGAGTAGGAGGCTATGAGATATTTTAGGAGATGTTTTCCTTCTGTATGTTCTAAGTCATGCTATAGAGTTAAAGTAAGTGGGGTCATTCTTTTCCATTCTAGTTGATCATGCCTAACCTAAGAAGAAAAAGAGCCCGCGCTCCTGAGGGACAACCAGCTAATAGAGAACTTCGAGAGGCTCTCACTTTGCTTGCACAAGTTGTGGCCAACTAAGCCAATCAAGGGGCCCAAGCCCCTGATGCTCCTACACTGGCTTCTCAGATAAAAAACTTCATGAGGATGAGCCCACCGGAGTTCTATGGGTCAAGGATGGATGAAGACCCAGAAGAGTTTATTGATGAGACTTATAAGGTGTTAGCCATCATAACTGTTAGATCAGAAGATAAGGTAGAGTTTGAGGCCTACCAACTCAAAGGGGTAGCACAAATATGGTACAATCAATGAAGGGGGGGAAAGGATTTAACTATGTGGTTCTATTGGAAGATTCAAGGCAGCCTTTCTTAATCGGTTCATTCCTCGTGAGCTTAAGGAAGCCAAATTGGTAGAATTCATGAATCTAAGACATGGGTCAATGAGTGTGAGCGAGGATGGCCTCAAGTTCAACCAATTCTCTAAGTATGCTCCTCACTTGGTTGTCAAAAATGTGCCTCGAAAGTACCCAACATAGTAATTTCCATATATCTCAAAATCCGTGTGTTATTCCAGAAATTCAACTTCATATTCTTGTTCAGGGGGTCAAATTTGGGGGGGAAAAGGGTCTAATCCCTATTTTAGAGTGAATGATTCACAATTTCAAATTTCAAAGTGATGTTTTCCAGAATGTTTTGCGAGCATTTAGAAGGGGAAAGTTTAGGAAGAGGAGGAGTTGAGAGGTCAAGAGTGCCCATATTGATAGTAAGTTCCAAGGTCCCAAGGATAGCCGGTTCCATCAAGGAAAAGGGTCTTCAAATGCTTCTAATAGGAGAATTGCTAATGATAGCACAAGACACCAAGGTGGTAATAGTGGAGAGCCCAAGCCCAAGTGCCTTACGTGTAGGAAAAACCATAGGGACCCATGTTGGAGGAACTCTATTACTTTCTTTGGATGTGGTGAGATGGGCTACCAGGTTATTAATTGCCCCTATGCTCAAACGAAACTAGAGATGGTCTCCGTCAAGGCCAAGGGAATGCTCTTAAGTAAAATAGGTTCTATGCTCTTCAAAGAAGGCAAGGAAGGATGAGATGCCCGATAATGCTACCGATAAGTTAGAGATTTTCATTAATTTTGTATTATGCATGCTTTGATGATTTCAAGAGTCGATATTTCTTTTATTATTCCTTTATTGCTAGTAAGATTTAATTATGTGGGTCTATTGGATCTAGAAAGGCTTATAAGGGTTTCTCTATGTTTTTATTGGATAAATCCTTGTGTTGTGATCTTGGTTCAATTCGATTGGTAGAATGGAGGTCTTGATGTGGTTTGGCTGCATGCATATCATGCTTCCGATGAGTGTAGGACCCGTAAGGTTGCAATATGATAACTTGGGATAGATAATTAATTTGGTCGACTACAATGGGCTAGTGACTTCTTTAAGATTGAATTGTGGTTCGGGTTTTGTCCCAAGTGATGATGTGGGTAGGTGATGTCCCTAAGTATCCTGTTGGGCTAGAAGTGAACTTTTGGGTATTGGTGGAGTTGTTTGGTTATCTTATGCACTAGCTATGTTTGTGGATTTTATGAATAGGGTCTTAAAACCCTACTATGACATGTTTGTGGTGGTCTCTAGTAGTGATGCATTGATTTAATTAGAGCTTGTGAATCATTTGTGAGTAATGTTGTAAGTCTTGGGGGATGAGAGTTGTTTGCTAAATATGTTAAGTGTGAATGGTAGATAACAAGAAAGTGGTTGGAGAAGTTCACTGATTGACTAAGTTGGTGAGGTTGAGAGTGGTGGTGTAGTGGCAATGATAGTTTTGAATCTTCTATGGTTGAAGGGGTCTAGTTAAATAAGGGTTTGATTTCTATCTTGGTAGAGTTGGAGGTCTTGGTGAGGGATAGTTAAGTGGAGGTTGTCTCCCGAGGGGGAGATGGTGGTTCATGGTATCAAATGGACTAGGTGTGGTTAAGGTTGACAACTGAGTTTTGGCCGTGAGTCCTTATAAAGTATAGGGGAAGATTGGTAAAGTTGCATGTGGATGGGAGTTTCCTATGGATATGGTAATGGTTTGTCCTGTTCTTCATGCTTTTAGATTGAAGGGATGTGTTGGCGTCTCTAGTGTTATAGAACACCTTGAGGTTGTGGGTGTTGTAGAGGATAAGTTGACTTAGCAAGACGTCCTGGCGGAGGCATCGAATGGAAGGTGGAATAAGTTTATTGATAAGGATGTGATGTTCGTTAAGGCTCTTTGGAGGGTTCGTCTAGTCGAAAAAGTCTCTCGGGGAGCCTGTATAGAGAAACAATATCCGTATCTCTTTCAATTCTACTTAAGCTTATGATGACATGTCAAGTCCTTTCATGATTCCAAGACTTATGTTTCAGCCCCTATGTCATTTGCATGCATCCACGTTTATGTTAGCAAGTTCATGACGACCTTTGACTCATATGTTGATGTTTCAAAAATGGTGTTTTAAATTTATTGTTGCATTATTATTGGGGCTGAATTCTTCATGATTACTCTTTTCATATACTTTTTTTTGACATTCGGGGACGAATGTTCCCAAGGAGGAGATATTGTAACGACCCTAAAAAGTGCTCAAAAATGTGCCTCGAAAGTACCCAACATAGTAATTTCCATATATCTCAAAATCCGTGTGTTATTCCAGAAATTCAACTTCATATTCTTGTTCAGGGGGTCAAATTTGGGGGGGAAAAGGGTCTAATCCCTATTTTAGAGTGAATGATTCACAATTTCAAATTTCAAAGTGATGTTTTCCAGAATGTTTTGCGCAATGCTGGCGCTAGGCGCCAATGTTGTTTTTTTGTCTATTTTTTGACTTCAATTCAAGACTTTTAAGTCTTGGGCCTAAGCCTTCCCACACGAGAAAATACCTAAATACCTATACTTAGCCTTATTTCACCCTCATATCATCCTTGACATTCCCCAATATTCACTCAAACACTTAGTCTTATATTTTTCTCAAAATTCAAGCGCCCAAAACCCCCTCCGGAGCTAAGGATTTCCTCTCAAGCTTCAAGTCTCCATCTCAAATCTTCATCAAGTTCATCTCCAAAGCTATTGTATTTCTCTGATAAAACCCCCTCCGGAGCTAAGGATTTCCTCTCAAGCTTCAAGTCTCCATCTCAAATCTTCATCAAGTTCATCTCCAAAGCTATTGTATGAGGGTTTCTTTCATGGGTTCCTTTAACCCATGATACCAGCTTCCATTTACTCGTATTTTCTAAATTTATGGTTGATTTTACAATGGGTCTTTATTATTATGAAATTCACTGCACACTATGTTGGGTTTTATGAAATTGTGACTATTTTACCATGTTTTGAGCTATGAATCTAATATCTATTGAAAGACTTGATGAAGGGTTTTGATGTATATTTCTTGAGGGTGTTACTAAGTATTGATTGATACTTTTACATTGGATTTACTTGCATGATTTCACTCTTGAATTGCATGATTTTCAACTAGCATTACAGACCCACCAAGTGTTTGATAAAATGTCTTTTTAAGGATTCTTTAAGATTTGATGACCTATTGGTTGAGTTATGATTCAAATGACTTTATGATGATTATGAGCTTTCTAAAGAAATGTTTAAATCATGGAAATGTTGATGATGTTTTAAGGCCGGGTTTAAGCCTTTTCTTAAACATTCACCTTTTATGAGCCCCTTAATAATGATATTGATGCAAGGGTAATGTTGATGATGATCCATTCTTATGTTTGATGTTGGGCTCACCATTTGAGGTCAATGATGTGAAGAGATACTTGTTCCATGTCTCCATTTTTATTGCTAGTTAATAAAGTACGATTATCTTATATATTACGTGAGATTAGACTTAGCAACGATGGATGGAGTGTTTGCTCTCTTTCCTTGAACTATGTGCCATCATAGGACTATGTGATACACTTTCTATACTAGTGGATTCATTTAGTACACTCTCTTATGAAATGACTAATCCGAAAAGGGAAGGGCTCCCGTAAGAAAGTCCACTTAATGCTAAAGGGGACAGGCTCACATATGGTGAAATTACTCATAAAATCCTCTCCAAAAAGGGAAGGGCTCCTATAAGGAAAGCCACTTAATCTAAAAGGGGACGGGCTCCCATAAGGTGAAATTACTCATAAAATCCTCTCCAAAAAGGGAAGGGCTCCTATAAGGAAAGCCACTTAATCTAAAAGGGGACGGGCTCCCATAAGGTGAAATTACTCATAAAATCCTCTCTAAAATAGGATTGGCTCCCATAAGGAAGGCTACTTGATCCGAAAAGGGACGGGCTCCCATAAGGTAAAGTTACTTATAAAATCCTCTCCAAAATGGGATGGGCTCCCGTAAGGAAGGCCACTTGATCCAAGAAGGGACGCGCTCCTGTAAGTTGAAGTTACTTATAAAATCCTCTCTGAGAATGGGATGGGCTCCCATAAGGAAGTTTGCTTCTTTAAAAGTGGATGGGCTCCTGTAAGTTGAAGTATGGTTTACCTTGGCAAGTAGTCCACTTCTTTACTAGTGAGGGGTAATTATCGGGATTTCAAGTTGTAGCTCCCTTGGTCTTACTCTATGTTGGTTGACATCTTTTCGTACCCTTACGTATTATGATATATATAAGTTGATTTGGGTTGTAAGCATGTTTTACTTCAAGTATCACTCATATATGACATATTGTTACTATGCTATTCATTATTTATGCTTAAGAATTTAGACTATGTTGCCTATCTCATATTGCATTGCATCATACATACTTAGTACATTCAAACGTACTAACGCATACTCTATTCTTACATGATATTACCATGTAGGAACCGGAGCCCTGCTTGAGCATCTCCACCCATGTGGCTAGTACGGTTTCACTCAAGTGTGTTGGTGAGTCCTGCATTCCAAGGACGTTGCTTATGATCTCATTCTATGTTCTAAACTATCTTTCTTTTATGTATGCATTAACTATGAGGGTAAGCCCAATTGCTTGTCTTTGCCCCCGCTCTTATCTATGTAGTAGACATATTGTAGGATATGTTATGTATCTACGCAATGAGCTTTGACTCTCTAGTTCTTGATGTTTATGATATGGAAGTTTACCCTTAGTCCCATTTCCCCTTTATTATGCTTATCTCTTATTGTCATTTTTTTGCTTCCGCGACCAAGGATGTGTAATGATATGATATGAGGCTTATTTGGCGTTCCTTTGGGTTCCCCATTCGCGGTCATGCCTAGGCCCTAGGCTTGGGTCGTGACATCTACTGCCCGTAGAGGGTTTCATCTGATGAGTTTTCTAAAAGTCCTCCTTCTCTGATCCTTAGGGCACGAGACATGATCTACGACTCGTAAAGTAGTTCATGACCCGTCTAAAATGCTCATGACATCTACTGCACGAGACATGTTCGTAGAACAAACTTCAAAAAATTAGCCCCTTACTGGAATTATCCACGAAACCTCCTTCACGGCCTGTAAAATGCTCTACGGTACATAAAGGGTCTCGTATGTCATCAAAAATAGCAGCTTCTGCATAATTTTCCAAAAATCAATGCCAACCCTAGAATCCTGCAAATAAAAAACAAAAACACATAGAACCCACTATCATCGCATTGAGAACACACAAAATTATAAGTTTTAAGCATCAAAAGTGTTGTATTTTGACAGCACATCAGCACCCAACTTAAAATTATTGTTTGTCCTCAAGTGACAGACTCAATCTATATAAGTAATACAGTAACACACAGACCTCAACCCAATGGCATACATCACATCAAATTTAAACACAAATGCCCACACTACTTTTTAAAAACTGAATCAGATAGCCATCCAGCAAACCAATACAGATTAATGCATTCGACAACACAACTATGACAAGTGAGGTCTATCAACAAGCCATAATCACTGAATAAGCCTAATGCTAATAATGCAATGTAAGTGCCCTCACAGAAGGAAGTCCCATATCCCCTCTCAATGATGTTTTCATGTATAATCTTGGGACTATACAAAATCACTCACCCTCACAAGAGATATTCATGCATCATGACAAATTTCATAGGCTTGCCCCTATATTTATGACTAAGACCTTCGAATACTTGGACTAGGATCACTTTTGGACTTTATAGGCTTGTAACATAGGATCAGGGGGCTTTGGTATGATATTTTTGGAACATTGTGACTAAAGGCCCTCCTTGACACTCTGTTTTTCTACACTTTTGCCCTACCAACACTGTGACCCTTATCCTATTCTCCTTTTTCTCTTATTTCAAGCTGTTTTAGGTGTTTTCTTTTCTATTTTATACTTTTTTGCATTGCTTTTACATGTCATTTTTTCTTTTTAACTCACAACCTAGACATCACTTATTTTTTCTTGCACCCAGTACATGATATTTTTCTCCTTTTCCCTATATCACTAACTTTCCTCCTCATTTTTTTGATTAACCCTTCCACCAGCCACCCTCAACTTTGGTTTTTGGCCTAAGTTGAGGTGAATATTATCCATCCTTAGAACCAGGGCCACATTTGGTAGCGAGCCTCAACATAGGCCTTTTACCCCAGTCAAGGTGTTTAATGATCAAGGAAGGACCAGGGCCAATTTCAAAATTTTACAATGAATAAGGCTAGGTTAATTAGGTTGTTTGTAAAGAATAGGTACATGTCAAGCTCAAACATTATGATCAAGGGATATTCTACAAATTTTGTTGGTTATTTAGGCTAAGTGAACTTTTAAAAATAATGTCCTAAGATCCTTTCCTAATACAATTAATCTACAGTCTAACTTAGAGTAACAAGGAAAGTTCTTAATTAGCACACAACACATGAATTTAGCAAATTAAGCTCACACTCACATGGCACTAATTATATTACGAACAAAAGACTCTTAGGTGATTCTTTTTAGCTCAATTTATCCTCACTTATCAGAACAAGCATTTTGAACACACCGAAACATGCATGGTTGCTATCAAGCCTAACTAATAAAAATTTTCATGTGTATCATTTTTCACAAAAATAGAAAAACATGTATATGCCTTAGGTATCAATACTATATGCTACAAATACTACCTAAAATAACCTACACATGCTAGTTCAACAAAAAACTAAATATCTATGGGGAAAAAACACGAGCAAGAAAACCTTAGGATCAAGAAAGGTCCATAACTACCCATACCCCATCAAAAAAGAGGTGTATTGTCCCCAATGCACACAATTGAAGAAAAATAAATTATTAGGGGTCAAAAGGACATACCTAGGTACTTACGTACTGGTCTATGGCTGAGTATGACCACCCCCAACCTGAATAGTGGGCTCTTCAGTAGTAGCACTCTATCTGGAGGGGCCAGCACCCCTCACCTGCTCGAGCTCACGAGCCCGTTGTCTCTCTGGCTCCTGTCCTGACTTTCTCAAGATAAACTCGAGTTCCTCCTTATGTATTAGCCCCACAAAAAAATATATGGCATCAGGATCTTTTCTAGGTGGGACCTTTTCTCGTAGGAAGACTGAGTGTGCTCTTCAGGTGCAAATAGATCTACCACTTGAACTAGGAGGGTAGTCACTGGTAGTGCTACTTGTACTGCTAATGCTACTGTCATATCGGCCTCGAGTCATTGGATCTCCATTTATAGGGCTATCAAATCTGTGGGCCAAGCCATGCTCAACCTCTACTAGACCCTCCCCTCGAAGGCATCAATGCATGCATCCATAGTGGAAATATGGTCCTGAATAGTAGCAACTGTAAATGCTTGCATGCAACCCTCTAACTCTGTGATGGCCTAGCAGATATAAGCCCTAATCAGATGAACCGACTGAGTCAACTGGTCCTCAACATGAGATAATCACTGCATCATAGCCTGAATGGATACTACAAAGACATAGACCATGCCCGCGGGTGTATCTTGTAATGAAGTGGCCTATGTTGAATAAGTATAAATAGTTGCCCCCTCTCCTCATCTACCTCGGTCTGTGGGGGACTATCCTCTGTAGTAGTATAGTGATGGTGGTGTGTGGAACCTCAAGTGCTAGTACTGTGTCAAATATCTCTAGCGTGGGAGCAAGATCATAAAGTGCTTGTTAGAGTGCTATCGAGTTCTCCTCAGCCATGATCAGGCTAGCATCCAAGGTAAGCTAGACCTTGATCAACAAGTCGAGCTGGTGTAGACTCTCCACGCCAGACTTTAGACAGAGTCTGTAGATCAAGGATGGAAAGGGGATAGAGATGGATCTCTTTAGGGTTGCCTCATCGATCTGCTCGGTGATGAGGTAGCACAAATCTATCTCATAGATTGGCAACTTGCACTGCACGCTCTGACGTCAAAGTATTGTCAAGAAGTGTCAATCAGATGCATGATCTGACAACTGCCCACTAATATTTGGCAGGGAAATTAAGAGAAGCCATGACAATAGGCTTTATATAAGTGGTGACCCATGTAGGTTCTAGACTATGCTTAGCAATCAAACTGTCGACCTATCTCATCAACTAGCTCTGCGATCTGGATCTCTTATCACCATCAATTCCCTTGTCCGCCCCACTAGTCAAACTCAACTATGGATCTAGGAGCAATGACCTCTAGCCCAAATAGCATACAGCAGATAGTGATCTCTAAGATGTCCATGTGTCCACTCCTTACTTTGGTCTCCATCAGTCTGGGCTGAGCGAGGGGCTTTTTCTCCTTAGGGAAGAGTACTATGAATGGTGGCTACATATGATACTAAAACGCCCTCTTCATAGTTGGGGTGTATCACTAGAGTGATTTGGTAAGCAATTTAAGCTTGTATCTAATCATAGTATCCTGGAGATCGGGGATACTATCGAGTCTGTATGGGATGACTTGCGGCTCCTGATAAATGGAGCAGGCTAGCTTTCCCTACTCTATGGTCTGTGTGCCCTCTGTATAGATGTCCTGCATACCTGTGACACACCACCAACTAGTAAGAGCATTTAGTGGAGATGGTGATGCCCGCAGTGCAGTAGAAAACTCTATATCTTTAGGCTTGTTAGCAGAGCCTAACTGTGAGCTAGACTACTCTCTGGATGGAGTTATCTGGATGGAGTCGCTCCTACCATAGTCTCCCTTGTCAGACTGGGGAGTATAAATAGCAAGAGCCTGAGTCTGCCCAGCTCTAGAGGTAGCCTCATCTATGGTCTGTCAGCCTCCAGGTCAGGCTAGACTCTAAGTTTCTCTAGTGAACCACTCGCATTAGGGACTTACTCATCACTCAAGGGCTCATACCTTAGTCTCCTTTGCATGGCCCTAAATTCCTCACATTTTGCTTTCGGGGCCATAGTACCTAAAACATAGACATTTACGCACCTTGGTTAGCCCTAATGAATAAAAAAATGTTATGCAGAAAAAACTCAAACTTAGTTCTAGAAGGGTCTATGAAAGAACCTCTATGGGTCGTAGTCTAAACTATGAGCCATAGAAGGCTCTCGTAAAATAGTGATCACAAATCTTTTTGTATAGGAAATATCTATGAGACCAGGTATGACTCGTTGAATGTTCTACAAGTCATATACTGAGTCATAGATGATTCCAGTATTTAAATTTATTTCAAGCATGGATCCATGAGACCTTTCTATGAGACATAAAGTGTTTTATGACTTGTAGAAGGTCTCAATTGATGGGTACTCAAAAATGTCAAATTTCTATAATCTTATACGAGGTGCATTTATGACTCATGGAATGTTCTATGGATCGTAAAAGCCACTAGTAGACTAGAAAAACTAAGTCACCTCATGAGTTTCTAAGTCCATCAACACAGATCTTAGATGACCGTTCCAACCTATCTTTCCACCATCGAAGAAATACACACAAACCTACATTATTTTCAACACAACAAGCAATACCCTAACATGATAATTAACATATGTACCCCATTGAGAATAATTGAGCATGCTTCCCCAACCCTTCTGACCCCGTATGAATGAAGTACCATCAAAATTATGCACCCATGTCATCACACACACTAAATTACACACAATCAATTCATTACAAATAGTGGGTGATGAAATAGGTGCAAAAATACATCATTCAAACATACAATAAGGCAACTACACCAAATTTTGGTTTTGGACACATATTTCAAGAACGAGCAACCATAGTTTAATCAACAATCATAGAATTTTGCACACCTAATTTCGTGTCTCAGCCAACCATACCCATCAAAAACATTCAACCTAACCATATAATAATTGGTAAATTATTGGTCTTTTCAAATTTCTGAAAACCTACAAAATTGAGTGAGTAGATTGTAGAAATTAAAGGAGGTGATGACGCACTAGAAACCCTAGGCTGTCAGAAAACTTTATCTAAAAATGGTGGTGGTGTTATCGTCGATGGTCAAAACATTTGGAGATGGGGATTGACCGGGTGTTTTTCATAATTTAGGACTGAAATGAAGTAAAAATATTTTGACCCCCAATATTTATAGTTTGACCAGGTCAATTGAAAACTGATAGGTATAGACTCTATGAAACCCTAACTATGAGCCATCAAGTATGTTAAGTCTCATGAATTGTGGTTTCCTAGATGGTCCAAACCATAGTTTTCAGGATTGGGTTTCACAGACCAGTCTACGAGTTATAGAATAAAGTACAGCTCGTAGAGTTGGTCGTAGAGACCTCAACACATGCTCAAAAATTCAGAAAACTTACCTAGCATCCACGGCCCCATTTGCAAATCAGAGTGGTATCTACTGATTATAAAGTTAGCTCATGGACTGGAGTGCGCAATGTTTTTGCTCACTAGAAGTGTCTACAAAATGGTGTATAGGTTGTAGAGTGATTTACAACCCATAGAACCAGTCGTAGAGGCACTTCCTGATGCCCTTCTCAACTAAGATTGGCTAACTTAGCCCTCTACCTGCACATTCTTCATAGAACACATTATTATCCTATATACAACCAGCCCAATGTCAAAACGTACAACCAAAATTCAAGAAAATAAACTACCTACAAGTCTAAAAACTAAAAATAAAGATACACCTACGACTATTACATCAAAACCCTTGGGTTTCCTCCCAAGTAGTGACCGATTTGTTGTCACGGCACAACTTGGACAACTTGGTTACTCAAACATCACCAAGTTCCCAGACTTCATTCATCAAATAATCCGGCCCCTTTATAGACTGACAGATATTAAAGATAATGTTTTGTCGTTCAATCTAAACCTGAGTTGATCGGCTTCCATATCCACCAATGCTTGACCAATGGGTAGGAAAGGACTCCCCAAGATGATTGGAATGTCAAAGTTGGCTTAACAATCTAGAATCACAAAGTCAGTAAGGAATGTAAACTTTTTAACCTTTGCAACCACATCATAGAGTAATCCCACAGGCTTCTTCACTATACGGTAAGTCACCAACTACCACATGGTCATCGGAGTAGGGGCTCCTCATCCTAGCTTCTTAAAGACCGCAAGGAGCATCAAATTAATGATGGTACCTAGATCACATAATGCCCTTGTAAACTCCATATCTCCAATGGTGTTGGGTATGGTAAAAGCTCCTGGATGTTCTCACTGTTGGACCAAGGACCTCATAGCAATTGCACTACAATGTTGAAGCTCTAAAGAGAGCTCTTGACTCATAGTGCACTTCTTTGTAACTAGGTCCTTCATGTACTTTCCATACCCTGGTATCTTCTCCAAAACCTCAATGAGAGGGATATTGATGGAGAGTTGTTTCAGCATAGAGAGAAGGTGCTTGAACTTGCCTTACTCCTCCCTCTTTTTAATTCTTTGAGGGGAAGGAGGAGGAGCCCTAGGAATGGGCTTTAACTTCTATGGCACATTAGCAGTTTAACTCTCCTCATTCTTGCCAAGATCATCTCAGGTATCCACATCTTTGACCACAACTGTCTCCTCTCAAACATCATCCTCATCAACTAGCATAGGAGGTTCAATAGTACTCTTGCCACCATAACTAGTAACCGCTATATACTGCCCTTCATTCTTACGATTCTATAACTATGTTTCTCGGCAATGTACCTCTTTGACACTGATTCAGTTGAGTTGACACTTGACTAAACTATTACTTAGCCTATTTGATGGCAATAGAATGAGACTCAATCTTCAGATTTATACAGGAGATCTTAGATTTCATCCCTCTTAGAGTCTCATCCTGTGTCTCGACTTTCTTCAATAGGCAGTAAAATATCTTCTCAACTCTAGAATAACTAGCACTTGAATGGCGATTCTGTTGTGGCATATATAGATCATTTCGATAACCATCTCTGCAACACCAATCTGCTTCTATATCTTGACCCCATGTCTGGTCTAGTATCCTCCATAGTTGTCCTTGAAAGCTCCATCTTGATTGAAGTTTCGACCTTGGTTTCGTTGACCTTTACGTTAATAGTCCTAATTGGACCCTTAAGTATTGGTCCAAAAACCCTCCCCACCCCCCCGATAAGCAAAACAAGTGTCCTCCTCATAGTAAGGATTATCATACATGGGTGCGTGCAGAGGTTCATGAACCAATTCATTGAGTTGCTCTTGATTTTGCTTCATCAATACCTCCATACCTCTATAAATTCAAGCAAGACCTTGCATAATCTCTTCATTTATCATAGCTTGCTTCGAACTTATACTGATAGTGCATGAAATTTTGGTAAATGCTCTGTCTCATTACTCATATGAAATTTTGGTAAATGCTCTTCATAGACAATATATGTGAAGGGAAAGGCCAACACTTAGCCATATCTCCAAAATAAGGCCAAAAACTGGGCACTGTAGCACCCTCTCGGGTTGCTACAGTAACCATGGCCAAAATTGTTAAATTTTGCTCCTTCTTCAATTCTAAGGCTTCAAGCCTAGTATAATAAGTTTCCCAAGAATCGTAGAAGCTTTGGTTTGTCAAGTAAATGCGTAGAAATCCGTAATCGAAGTTTTGAAGTTGTGAAAGGGTTGTGAAGGTAAGTTGAATCTTCTCTTCTTTTGAGTTGAATTAAAGGTTTTAAATGGTTTGGAGGGTGTTATATAGAAAGAATAACTATGAAATTATGATTGTTTAGTTAAGTTTGAAGCTTGAGAGGTATGGTCCTTGGAGTGTGTAGAAGTGTTTGAGCATGCCAAGTATGTATATAATTAGTAGGCAGTCCAGATTTTTAAAATTTGGTAAGAATGAGATAATGTCGCGTTTTAGCATTTTAAGGTTCCATTTGACGTCGGGAGTTTGTGTGGGGTTTTTGAATGGTGGAATATGATCCTTGGAACATATAAGAGTGTCTTAACATGGTTGATGTATATAAAAAGGGCTGCTACCCAGAATTTCCAATTTTGAATGAAAGGTAAGTAATGTTGCACTTCGACGTCTTAAGTTTCTGTTTGGCGTTTGAATGATACAATTGGACTCTTGAAGCTTGTAGAAGTATTTGAACATGTTGAGTATGAGAATAATATGTTGCTGGCTCTGTTTTTCAGTTTTGGTAAGGAACAAGGTTTGTTAATGAATTAATGAAGTCTTGTGGTTAGAAATGACTTCTTGTTACTCCATTGTTGTTGTTGTTGTTGTTTGTTAAATGCAGTCAAGTTGGAACCCCGGGATGGCCTAATTTTAGGGGAGATACTGGCGAAATTTTTGTAAAAACATGGAGGAAGTTTAGTAGTTGATAATGTGCGTTATTGTGTTAATTGTAGGGCATTCGGGAGAATAAGTTGGTTTTGGATTGTTATTGAGGTTCACCTTAGCAAGGAAAAAGAGGTATGTAAAGCTTCACTCTCTTGGCATGACTA